>JASCZI010211995.1:5668-17193 GCA_036250425.1 Stylosanthes scabra
AGTTGGGACTTGGTTGCTTATTTGCTTGGATGTATATACTGATTGTAAATTTAAAATAGAATAATGCTATTTGAACAAATGATTTTGGTCAACCAAGTACAACCAAATGGTTTATTTCTATGCTAAATAGAATATTATTTCGGTGTCAAATAGTATAAAAAAGTGCACCTAAATAAAGTTCTATTTGATACCGAAATTATCTTCTATTTAGCATAGAAATAAATCACTTGGTTACACTTGATTGGTGAAAACAACTTTTTCACGTAGAATTATTGTTTAAAATAATTATGTTTTGGCTTTTGAATATTCTATATTTTTAAAAAATAATTAATAAAGATCTAATTAAAATTTTGATTAACTATAAATATCGAGAGAATAATTAAACTTTTTATTGAAAAATCATTATTTTTACCTAATTAGAGAATGTGTTACTGTTCTAAACTTTTATAGCTAGGTATAAACAATAATTAATGTAGCTTTTATGAATATAAAACTAATTTTACATTGATAAGTTTCTCAATATTCTGCCTTTTTTTTAAAAAAAATGTGGATGAAGTTTACTTTTATAAAAAACTGTGTTTTCAAATTTGATTTAAATTATCTTCAAAAGAAAATTTTTTGGTAGACAAATGATGAGTGATTCATACAAATATAGTGTATAAAGCAAACTTATCAAAAGTTGTATTAATACAATGATTTTGCAATGTATGTGCAACTTGGAAGATGATAAATACAAAGAAAACTTAGGATATGAACGTGCCAATCAATTACAATTTACAAATTCTCCTTTCCACCAAAAGAAAAAGCCCACTTAGCAAGTAATTAATTGCTCAGCAAGAACACAATGATGAAAGTTTCTTAAGAATATAAATAATTCTATATGTTGCAAGGATTGGTTTAAATTATGAGCTTGTTCCCTTTTTTTTATTATTTACAATGATTATGATTATTAATATGATAGAAATTTCACTTCTAATTATTGAGATCCATTTTGTGATTTAGTATAAGTGATGTGAATGTTACATGACAATTTAGATTGTTCATTTCTTGATCATATGAACTCAACAAAAAAAAACCACTAATTTGGGAGTTGGGATAATAATTTCAAATTTTCCATGTTTGTTAGAACATAAAAATTCTATTAATTATTATTCGAATTAATGAACAATATAATAATGAGCACTCCTGCTAGATGGTGTACTAAAGATGCACGCAACGTGTATATTGGTTTGTTCACGTGTACAAAAGTTTGTAAGATAAAACTAATTAATAAATCAAATAAAATGAAGTTGGTCTCATTTGTGCTACTACCTTAGACAAATCATGATTATGGAAGTAAGAGTAAAAGGATTTGGTCGGTGTATTTGCCTATACTTTTTGTTTTTTGTTGGAAGCTACATAGTGACTGTAACCTGAAACTTGAAACACTTCTGATGAAAGGAAAATAATAATAATAATAATAATAATAATAATAATATGCATTATCTTTGTGTATGTATTTTTGTATAGCTTATATTTTTAGTGTTAAAAATAATGGATTTGAAGTGATTAAAAATAAAAAGTATGCTTTTTTATGCTATAAAAAATTATACAAAAGAGATATATAAAAAAGAATAGCTAAATATCATTTATCAAAATATATAATTTTTTTAAAATTCATTTTAACTATTAAATATGGTAAAAAATTTGATACTTTTTGACATTTTGGAGTTTTAAAAAATAATTTTATTATTTAATAATTAAGAAAATGCTCGAGAACATCTATTAGGATGCTTAATTTCTAAGAATTTATCTAATTTTTTATGCAAATTTAATTAAGGTGCATATATGATACTTTTTATTCACTAAATTGACAAATACTTAAGTATCAATATCTCTTATACTAACCAGTAACTAATCATCAATGACTAGTTTAGAAGGGAAAAAAGTGTTAAAATGCCATATATACATGCAACAATAGATAAGAAAAAACATTACCATGAATAGATCATAAACTACTTGTATTCATTAACTAGTGTTTCATTATCCAGTTCAAAAATAAAACTAGCCCTTCATTACAGATAAAGCTAAGTTCCAAATTCCAAAGTTATCCACCGAGCCGACAAATAATGCTTTGCTACAAGTTAAAACAAATAAAGGAATAACACCAAATATACAACACATGTAATATGTTATTTCTATCTACTTATATATTATATAAAAGGGTAGCATGAATATTTGACAACAGAATTTGAGAGTAAAATAATCCATTATTATGGTGAGTGGTGTGACTAACAAAGCTTTTCAAGAATTGTCCAAACCAACTTGACAACAATTTCTTCATGCCTCTCCTCAAGCCACCAATGCAAGTAATCAATTTAAGCCAAAAAAGATATATAATACTAACACATGGACATGGTAAGTTATAGTTCCTATATATACTTTCTGGTTTGGATTATAGATCATCATATTCATTCCTTCGTGGTCTGAGATTCCTCTGTTGCAGGTGCATCTACAGCCTCAGAAAACTCTGATCCCTCAGGATCAACATCTATTAAGATGAAGTAGTGAAAAGAGTTAGTGCTATAACCAAGATGCAGAACTATATGTTGTATAATAGACAGTAGAAACTTTATGTTTGAAGGAGATAAAGGAATGCAAAGAATTATAGCCTACCAAAGAGTGACTTGATGGATGGCTTCTTTGATCTGGAGCTTTTCTTCTTCAATTCAGCTGTAAGGAAAGTGAAAAGCAAAATTAACTCAGAGGAACAATATTCCATTAATAGATAATATTATCTAATGAAGCATGAAACTAAAAGAGAAAAGATAGGCTACAACCCTGCAACTATTTGCAAATATAACCTTAAAGATCATATTTTATACATTAAAGGAGAGAAAAGATATGTACCCATTCCAGGAACTTGATAGTCATTGACAATTTCAAAGTTCTTGTATGTATATCCCACAAAATTCATGTCCTTAGATGAAAGCATCTGTGACATAATATTATTATTATTGCTCATGTATATGTAATATATGATTATGAAGAGAACTTGGTAAAAATAAATATCATTAATACATAAGTATCTAAGGTTACCTTTCTCCATGGACCAGATCTTGATGATGATTGAAGCATATGGTTATCTGCCTGTTGATGCCAAATAGAAAAATGAGGAAATTTTATCAAAGATGAAATGACCTTGGATATGATATATAAAAGATGCATGAAACTAAAAGACTCAAATACCTCTTCAAACTTTTCAAAATTTTGGGTATCTAACTCATCATTGACTTCGGGAATAAATGCAGCTTCCATTTGATACAACTTGTCCCATACAACACCATTAAAAAATGGATGATCCTATAGAAGGAAAACATAAAAAAGGTGACCTCTACATTCAAATATCTATATAATAAATCTAAGACTATAGAAAAGGACACACCATACAACACCTTTATTTCATCTGCGCCATTTGATCCTAGTCTCTGAGCGACGTTACACAAAAGCTTACTAATAAGATCTTTAGCCTCTGGAGACAACCTTGCTTCTTCTGGAAATTTCAAGTGAGATTTCCAGTTTACTATCTGCATTGAATAGGAAACTATATTAAAACCTATAAACTATTATGTTTACAATCAACTAATGGATCCATATTTAAAAAATTAGAGCAAATCAAAATAATGGTCAGAAATATCTAATCAGTGAAAATCTGATAATAAATGTTACCTTCCTACATGTTGACATTGGATCATCAGAATAGAAAGGTGGATATCCCACCAACATTTCATACATAATAGCTCCAAGTGACCACCTGAGAATTTGATAGCAATCATCATATCAGGATTACTAGGTAGCAAAATATTTTAATGAAAAGGCAACACAGTGCACAAGACTTCTACTTTCGGTTTCGGAGTTTGTGAAATTAAATAGCCTTCAGATTACTAGGTAGCAATATTACTATTGTACCAAGGCAAACTTTCTTAATACTTTCATGAAAGACACAAGGGAATAAAATGTAAGAAGGACAGTATATCAACAATACAAGTAAAAATATCAAAAGCTAAACTATATGTTTAACATTTTGGAATGATCACCTACTATTGATGAAGCAAAAGAAAACTAAAACCAATCTTGATGGAAATTCACATTATTAAACTCACCAATCACATTCCATCCCGTATCCCTTTTTCAATAGAACTTCTGGAGCAATATAATCTGGTGTACCAACTGTAGAATAGGCCTGTATAGGCATATAGACACAAGAGATACTTCATTTTGTCGTCAGATGAAAAAGAAAAAACCATAATCTTTGTCCAACTACTATCAAATGTTTCTGGCTCGTTCTCTTGCATTATAAAGGCAAGACGAATAACATTGATTAATTTTACCCTCTGTCATAATAAACAACAAAGAAACAAATAATGCTAATGAACTTACAAGTGTCCTTCTGTTTTGCTGCCAGTGTTCCAACTGTTCTTGTTGTGTGCGTTTTGGAGTTGTGCGATCATCATTTTGTGCAGATCCCTGAGCATTTTGACCTACAGAAAGATCTGCTTCTTCAAGTGTACTACAGTCTAATGGTTTACAAAGTCCAAAATCTGATAGTCTCACATGTCCATATCTATCCAGCAATAAGTTATCAGGTTTAATATCCCTGCAACATAAAGTTTCGAGAATTTATATTCATCAAGTTTGTTTTGGTTTCAGAGAACTACAAAAAACTACAAAATATATATTCGAAAACAACTTTTATTCATGGATTATACTGAAAACTATATGGAATGCAACCATTAAATGAGTTACCTCTACCAATGAATTTCATAATTAATCTATATTTTATACTACTTCCATTCAACTCTAAGCCTACATAGAATAGTTTCATTTAGCATAAGAGAGTATGCTATGTTAATATCAAGTAAATGGACAATTCTGTAGATACCTATGTATGTAATTGTGTCTATGTATAGACTCAATAGCCAGAACGGTTTCTCCTATATAAAAACGGGTTTCATCTTCAGTCAAGATGTCCTTTCTCATAAGTAAAGTCATCATATCGCCACCCGGTAGGTACTCCATAATAAGATACAGATGATCATCGTCTTGAAAAGAACAATAAAGTTTGACTATGCAATTGCTGTCAACCTCTGCAAGGAGATTCCTCTCGGCTCTAACATGTTCTACCTACAAAGATTGAGATACATTACCAAAAAATCGTGACAACTTCATTAACCTGATGCATAATAGCTATTATTTTGTAGAAGAATATATCTGGAAACCTGGCCTCTACGAAGCATCTCAGCTTTCTTTAACTTTTTCATTGCATATACATGACCTGTTGTCTTTTCTCTACATACTCTAACCTGTAACAAGTTCAAACTTCAGAAGAAATCATAATTGTTGGTGGGTAAGGGCATGCATATAATATGAATAGGAAGAATAATAGTTGATCATGTCATATTACTTATAAATAAGCTCATAGATACCTCTCCAAATGCACCTTTGCCAATCATGGTCAATAACTCAAAATCATCAACACCCATCTTATGCCTCTGAAGGCGCATATATTCAGTTTCTTTTTTCTCTAGAAATTTAAGTAGGTTGTTTTGATCCTCCTCAGACACATCAGCATCAGCTAACTTCTTTTCCAAGATGGTTCGACTGTCGTCAATGAAGTATTAGAAAATTTTACAAAAGAGTTACCAATTCAACTAAGATAATGAAAATCAACATCTAGTACATATAACAATAATAATTTCTACATGCTTTAGCCAATCAAGTAATTCTCAACCAGGTGATCTTGGTTTCTACCACAAAGCCATTGGTACTTGATTATAATTATAATGATGAGAAAGTTTTCGGAGTTACAACAACCATTTAGGAGTAGTCAAGACTCAGAGCTAATTAGTTACTAAAGTCACTAAATTCTAACTACTTAGGAATTAAAATGTTTCAACTTTCCATTATCCATAAAGAACAACGATAATCATAATCAAACGATGAATACTCATATGCAGTCGACCTCACGTGAATTTGTTATTACTTATTAGGAATCGTTAGATGATTTAACATGTTTGATTAAATTATCATCTAACGGTTTTAGAATATCAACTTTATATGAAGTTAAAAGCAGATAAGATTCCATCTAATCAAACACATTATATTAATTAACATTAACAGGAGGATAAGAATAAAAGAGAAAGCATATGTATATACCGCTCTTTCCTTTCCTGAAGGCTCTTCATTTGCTCCTTGTAATGGTTCTCAATATACTGTTTTGCAGCAGCAACCTTCTGCTTTGTGACATTTGAAAGAGCTTCATCATCCATAGGAGCAGCATTATTAGTCTCATCTTCTCCATCACCTTCTTTCCTTCTGCTAGCGCTCTTCCCTTTCTCTCGTGGCTGAAATTTGTGAAGCCAACTTCTTGCAGAATCCATTGCTTCTTTTTTGTTTTCCACAACCTCCAACAGCACCTCAATTATTGCATGCAATCAACAAGAATTCATCGTTTTCAAACCAAAATCGCAATCAATCTACAAAACAAGAGCACAGATCATGTTAAAGACCTTCTATATTGAGCATTTTTATCAATCATCAATTCAAATGTAATAAACAATAATGAGGGATATTTACGTATTCTACGTGAAAATTGATCGGTTTTGAAACATGAAAAAGTGCTTAATTTCGTGGTTGGAAAGGCAAAATCTGGAAAAGAGAAATGGATTGAAAGAAAAAGATGATTTGTATGATGAATAGGAATAATGATGGAAGAAATAATGCGTTTGTGTATTTTGTGGGAATAAGCAGAGAATTCGGAATGCCATGTAATTAATAGTTGGGAGTCAAGGCAAGATTGGAACACAGACACCACTCCGAATTTATATATCTTTTCCAACCCCTTATTTTCTCTCTCTTTTTCTATTCATTCATTAATTTCGAAAGGGGACACTTTTTCTTTTCATTAAAATAAAAACTTAATTTTACTGTTCATACACATTCTTGATTTCGTAAATTGCTTCCATTATGAGGTTTCTTTCAACTTTGTCAATTTTATCATAATAAATTAAATTCATTAGGAAAAAAGAAGAAGAAGTACGTGTCTAAATAGCATCTCCCATGCATGTACTATTATTGGTTAATTAATACTTAGTATACATCATGCAGTAACTTTTTTTATTATTATTTTAGAATGTTAACGGTGAATAATTCTATTGAAAAATAGAAATAGTTAATATTGAACCTTATTCTGTGAAATGTCTCAAGATAAATTCGCCTGTGATGGGCCTATAGTGTATTGGTACTGGCCCAAAAGTGAGAAGGAGAAAAGTCTCCAGGCCCAATAAGATATCTAGCCCTCATAAACCTTGAAAAAGGTTTCTTGACCCAAAAATAAAAAAAGAAAGGTTTAAACCCTCTTCGTTCCTCAATTCCTCTCCCTCGGTGGCGGCTTCTTCCTCTTCTTCTTCTTTTCCTCCTCGTCTCCGGTACGCTTCTTTTTCGTTTTCGTGTTTCTTCTAGAAGTTTCTGCTATACCTGTATTGTTCCAAATAATATTTTGTACCTCAATTTTATTTCTTTCTTTTTTGGCAGGGATCTGAGCCATCTGCAACCATGTATCTTCAATTTTACATAAACGACAATGGTGACAAGGTCTACACCACTAAGGTAATCTTCCGATATTTATCTTTCTGCAACATTAAAATCAAGCGTTTACTGTGGTATATTGTTTTCAATTTTAAGACGGCGTTGCTGATTTTTCTCCTTTGCAGAAAGAAACACCGCTTGGGTTAGCTACACAGTCGGCTCACCCAGGTATAGTTTCCCAACTCTTATCACCCTCTTACATTATGCTGTGCACGTTTTAATGTCTAAATCTTGGCGCAAACTCATTGCTGTTGTTGGTTATGTTGGTTTTAGGGTTCATCTTGATTTAACTCTTATGACATTTTGAATTTGAATTAGTCAGTTTTTTTAATGAATTTATGTAAAATGTCGAATTAGGCGAATAGTGAAGTTGTTACTAAGAACCATAAAATGATTTGACATGTTTGACTAAATTATCATCTAATGGTTTTAAAGTTAACTTCATGTGAGTTTCCACCATTTCCATCCTGGAATTAACTTGCTACTAATTAGACTGGAAACCTAGCATATAATTGATATAACACACGACGTTGAGTGAGGTAGAGTGCCATGTTTATAAGGGAGATTAAGGAGAGTTGTGTGTAATTAACAATATATTTTATTCACTTTACCACTCAACCTAGATCGTTCTGTATGCTTGGTTCTTGATTTGCTCTGCTGTTCTTGTGTTGGTCCTGAAAATCACGTGAGGAAGTTTAATTATGACTCACAATTTGTATTCTGATGATGTTTATTCGAATGGCAGCTCGGTTTTCACCGGATGACAAATATTCAAGGCAGAGGGTGCTTCTGAAGAAGCGTTTTGGATTGTTACCAACCCAGCAACCACCTCCAAAGTATTGAGATTGATTTTAGCTAACATGCTCTGCACTCTGCCTCGGCTATTATTGTATTTTAATTTCCTCCTTATTAGTGGTGTTTTCCTATATCATGCTCATGTTATAGTCAGATGATGAATTTTGAAATACAGTATGCAGTTCGATTTCATGTTGTGCAGTTATATGCTTGCTTTTTTTTGTTTAATAAGATAATTTTTATTGATTGAAAACAAATCACTGACATGAGAAATGGTGGAATTTTCCAACAAAAACACAAGAAATAATCTCATCCTAAAACAGGGAAGAAATATGCTTTTGGTTTAGGGTTGATGGAGGTTTAGAATTAAAATTTCAATATTTTTGGTACCTCCGAAAAGTGAGGACTGAAACTGAAATTTTTGAGGACGAAAACTGGTAATAAGGTGTGGATTGAAATCATGGATGAAGATTGAAAATTTAGTAACTTTTTATCTTAAGGTCCTCACTTAGTATTAAATTTTTTTAATATAAACTCTTGTTCCTCTTTCATCATCTTAATTTAATTTTTATATTCTTTTTCTATTAATAAGTTTTAAACTAAACACAATGATAAATTTAATTTTTTTTTTTAGTTTTTGTTTCTCTCTCAAAGGTAGCTTCAAATCTCTGTAAATGTAAATAAAAAATTAATAAAATTGAATTAGTTTGATAAAATTACTCTAAATGGACAAGTTGTTAGATAATTTTATCAAATTTGTTGGATTATTTTATAAAATTAATTCAATTTTTTTATGATAATTAGCTTGATAATAAATAAGAAAAAAAATTATATGTATCTATCTAATTACATCATCAAAGATGACACCAAAAAAAAATTACATCATAGCATGAGATTAGCACTATGCCAGTATGATGAATAAGATTTGGTAGTTGTTGCTTAAAAAATTATTACTTACAAATACTCTATCATTTATAAATAATTGACTAAAGAATTTATATTAAATTGATTTGAATCTATTTTTAATTTTTATCAAATTAACAGAAAAGATAATTAAGAAATATTAATAATTATTAAACAAATTATAAGAGATTGGATAATGAAATATAGAAATTGAGTACATGTCTAAGTAGCAAGTACGTACTCTCTTTTTTTTTTATCAAATTAAATTATAACATTCTTTTTTATTATAATTATAACATTCAAATCAAAGGCTTACCTTCCTCCTGTGGAAATCTCCTACATCCTACAATATAGCATGCATTGACTTGTATGCAGAAGTACTACTACTGGGGAGAGAATAGACATTATACCATAAATCAAGGGACATTTCAGTCAAATCTTATTTGACGCCATTGACCCAAGTCCTTCTAGTAAAATCCAAGCTCAGCTCACTGCTCTCTCACTCTCTCCAACTCAAACAAAGTCATCGCTGCAAACATTAACCAAGCAACGCTCTCATGTTGCTGCTTCCGCGTAAGAACCCTAACCTCATCTTTCTTGATCTTCGCTTCCTAAACATCCAGCTCGCCAAAATTATAAACTGTAATTCCTTTTTTTCCTCCCTAATTGTTTAAATTCTGTGTTGCATTGATTGCTTTGTTGCTGCAGAAATGGCTTCAAATCTAGCACGATCACTGCTGCTCGTGCTTTTCGCTTTTTCGATCTGCGATGCCGTCACCATTCCCGGCCCTATCTCCGATCGTCACCGTTCCGCTGCTTTGGAGCTCTTCGTTCCCCAGCATGGTTCATTCGCAAGGTCAATTAGACCCTCGTTTCTCCTTTTCCGTAGCTTCGGAAGCCACTCTGTTTAAATTTCTACATGGCTGGCTTTGGTTTATTTCTAATTTCCACCTACATGTTTCGGAATTGTTTGATTTAATGTGATTTTATTTCTATTGTATTAGTCTTTGAAAAATTGAAGTGTAACATTTTGGTCTGGGCACATTCTTGACACATCATAAGATAATACTAGGCATTAGCTCATATGGGTTTGTTGAAATTCTAGATGACTGTGTGTAAGGCAACTGATTAGTGTCGTATGATTTGATGATATCAGTTTAGAAGAAGCCTATGAGGCCCTTAGAGTTTTTGAGATTCTTGCGGTTGGGGACAAGCCTGATGTGAGGACAACAACCTGTCCGAAAGTGTTGGAAAATCTTGGCTCGTCCACCCCACTGAAGGATTTGTTCTATGCCTTAAAGGTTAATGGCATATTAAAATGCAAGGTTAACAGGGGTGTTTTCAAGGTATTATTGTTGTCTTGATTTGGTTCAGGCTATCAGTGCTTACGCAATGAAATTTCTGTTCACATGTTTTTCTAGCAAGTCTGAAATTTGATGGTAGAATTTGATTATCTTATAAAGGATATTGCTTCGAAACTTAAAGCTACTGTCAAGGATGCAAAGACTTTGGTTGACCTGTATTACTCAATAGGAAGTTTGGTTCTTATAAAGGTAACTATCTGGACTCAACCTAACTATGCCTGGTGAGCTATGTTACGTGAGCTTCTATTACATTCCTCTCAGGATATTGGCCCATTGCTGGAATTTTTATTTTATTTTTGGTCCTCTGTACTTCTGAGTTGGGCTTTATTTCCTGTACATCCTGTATATATACTGCAATTGATGTATGCAGAAATTCCTGTGAACCTTCAAATGTTATCCAGTCAGGCCGAATGTTTCTTATGTTATTTCTAAATGTTAGATGCATGTGTCCTTTGCAATGTGATATTGTGTTTCATTATCGTTCTCTCCTTCTTTTAGTCACCCCTTCTTTGCATACAGGACCAGGCTTCTGACGTTGACGTGCTTCTTGCCGATGCTGATGGGACCTTCCAAACAATCAAGGTCCGTGTTTATAATCTTTGGTATTGAATATGATCAGAGCAAGGTTTTGCATCTTTATAGTGGTCTCTTTGGACGTTTTGATCAGAGAATTAATATATTTGTTTTTCAATGAGTCGTATTAATTGTTGTTGCTGCAATGTCACATGTAAAATGGTTTTATTCCCTGCATTACTTGCAGGCTCTAAGCCAGAGTGATGGAAAATGGCGCTATACTGATAAACCAGAATCTAGTACTTATGCTGCAGGTAATGACTT
>JASCZI010211995.1:21007-31224 GCA_036250425.1 Stylosanthes scabra
GCCCTTAATTGTCTTTTTGGTTGGGGTAAGTCTTATGCTAATCTTGAGTAGAATGTGGCACACATGTATGTTTATGCCTTTTAATATCAATATGGTGATGATAATTGAAAAAAATATGGGAGGTGGAGGGAAAAAAACACAATAAAGTTAGCTAGAAATGTTAGTTTTCTCTTCTTTTGCTACTTTAAAGCTAATATTTTAGTTACCTATGATTTGAATTAGGGAAGCACAGTTTTTTTTTTTAAATAAAAAATTTAAAAAATATATTTGGGATAAAAACTGAAGCCTGATAGGCCTTCCTATTTTCTTTACCCGTAGAAGGTTATCTTTTTTACGCTAAAAAAGAAGCAATACCAAAATTCCCCTTGTGGTGACGAAAAACAAAAAACTCTTGAATTTGATTACTTTTAACCTTTGGAGCATACTCCCACAGTCAAGAGATATATCTTCCAATTGGGAAATTGAGATGGTTTATAATGAGCATGAAGGAAATGCTCTTCCCTGCTTAGAACAGGAGAAGGTTACTCCAACTTTTAAGAACACTATTGGCTAGAGTCATATCTTTGATGTATAATAAATGAAAAGATTCAGCATGATATTAGCCTATTGGCTTCTGCAGAGATTATTCTATCTTGTATAGCAAGCATCTATCATTCTCATTGTATTGGTACCATTTACAGCTATTACGCTTGGGAGTAAACTTCAGGAACTTTCCTTCTTCAGCAGTACCTGCTACGTATGCCATCCTGTTCCATCTTGGCATTGCAGCTATTCTGGTGCTTTATGTACTTTTCTGGCTCAAGGTATGTCCACTGTGCAATGCTATTAAACAAGTTTCAGTCAACCTAGTGTAAAGATACCAATATTAAATTTACCATCTCCTTTTCCAAATGGCTATGTTTTCCGACAATTTCATTCCAACATTTTTCTATACCTTGACATTTGATGTTCATTGTGCAGCTGGACTTGTTCACCACACTTAAAACAGCAGCACTTTTGGGAGTTTTTCTGTTGTTTGTGGGACACAGAATTCTTTCACATCTTGCTACGACATCAGCCAAGCTGAAATCTGCATAAGTATAAGGAACATTGTCTATTTATAAAGAGAATGAGAAAGACGACGAGTTTTCACTTGTAAAGATTGCACTAATCATTTTTGTAGGAACTATGTTGCATTATCTTGCGTGAATTTCAGAGAGCTCAGTTATATCAAAATAGAAAGAATAGCGTTTTGAAAACATTCTACCGCTCGTAATCTTAGGCATAGGCTTTTCCTTTTCGGTGCTAGTTCTACTAATTAGTTATGGTATAGTTTATTTGCCTCGGTATCTTGAATTTTTCTACCAATTTAATATCAACAACTCCGACCCATAATATTTTAAGTAGGCCTAAAATTTCGGATAAGATTGGCTGATGTGCACCCCTGATTGGTCAATACCTAAGATTTCAAATTCTAGATCATATAAGAATGTTTGATGCTCTATTATTACCTATTTTAAGAATGAAGGTCCAACTGTTTGATCAAGATGCTGCTGCGTTGAGGAATAAAGGCAAATTATTCCTTTTATGACTTTGTAGTTTATATTATACTTTGATACATTACATATACGTTACGAATGTATTTTTTCATATTTTAAGGTTCCAATTAGAGTGATGTATCTTTGGAGAGAAAAAAAATTAGTGTGATGTATGCTAAGTAAACAACTTATTAGAAACGAAGTCTTCGATGCAAACTACGTGGTTGGCTTTGTATCGTAGTCTACGTGGGAGGTAGGAAACTTGGTAGAAACGTTATATAGCTTTTTTTTCTAATTAATTGCTTCATGTATGAGAATGATGATAACATTCATTACCAAAATTAAATCATAAATTTCATTGTCACGGTTGAAACTAAAGTAGCAAAAGAAAATATCGAAGATAATTAAGAATTTAAGATGTCATTAACAGAATATTCAACAAACTAAAGCACAAAAGACGAATATTCCTCTCAATAATTACACATGACGGGACTGAAGTAACGACCCTTTTCCCTAATCCTTACTATAATAATAAATAACAAATACTAAAACAAAGTAAAACCTAATTAAGCTAAATAAATGAACACATCAACCTCTTAATAAGCTCATTGTTTAAATTTGCGTACAGCATATAATTACGGATAAAGCGGCAAACTTTTTGCTTGAAAACAAATAAAAAAAAATAAAGATTCTTCACCAAAAGTAGTCAAAATTCTAGCTAGTTCAAACACTCGAAGCCGTGTGTCTTGCTTAGCTAAGATTGTAAAAATATAATAATAACAGTGTGTTATTATATTTTGATTTAGAGGGAAAAAGATTCGGCTAAATTCAATGGATTTAAACGCCTTTGCATCACTATATGTTACTTTAATCATGGTGACGATGAACTAATGATTTTGTTTTAAATACTGCCAAACCCATATGATTTTTATATTATATATGTTACCACTAAGATTTTAATGTTTTAGAATGAGTTAGTTTTTTCTGTTACTCTTTCAACTAATGTAGCGTAGTCATGTGTCTTATGGTCCCTACTACCTTTTTCTTTAATTAATTCTATTGATTAATATTAATGACAGGTTATTATGTTGCGTACTACATAATTATAATAATAGAATCATAATTACGGATATATAATACTATAATAGCCGCAACTTACCAAATAAATCATCACTCCAAAATTCTCATTCATAAAAATAATAAGAATTTATAAAGTGCATTATAAGTTTATAATAACATAACGTAATATATATCTCAGTGTATAAGCTAATTAAGCCTAATTCATGCTTTAGTATGTGATCTTTATCCAATTTGGATTCCTTTAATTTTATTATTTATATTAATTTGATGGAACATTATTCAAATTATAAAAAGATAGATGTTGACATGAACATACAAAATTAAATGTGAAAAATTAAATGATGATGTAATTAATTTATATTACTTTACCATTATTTTCTACTTATAAATTCTACAGCCGTTAATGATATAATCTCTTAAGAGTTTAAGAGTTTGTAGACCCTCGCCTCTTAACCTAACTTTTGGAATTGAATTAGATTTACTTAATTTCAATTCTAATATCTGCGTTTTAAAGTTTTATTAATGGATATAAAATAAAATTAAATTAAAGCTGATAGATAAAAATATAAAAATAATTATGTTAGTGAGATATTGATCTGAAATAATGTGTTTACATCATATTTATCATCTTGACCTAAACAAGACACAAATAACGTATATGATGGAAATTATTGTAACGCCCGAAATTATAATTGAGCAATTAAAAGGTGCAAATGTGGATTATTGGATGTATAATTTACAATGGTACTGGGTTTGTTCCATGATCAGTGGACAGATTTTAGAGAAGAAGAAGACATGCATGCGCTCCCTGATAAGTGATATGACTCTCAGTGTTACTTCTCAAGAGTGCAAACTCTTCTCATTTAATTTGTTCTTTTCTGTCGAGAAGACAACTCATGTTCTTGATTAGATTGTTATTATTTGCTTAATTATCCAATAATCTTCACAACTAATGGCCCTATCTTGATGTAACTTTAATTTTATTTTATTTTATTATTATTATTATTGGTCTATATTCATGTGCATGTGTGTGTGGATAGATACAGCCACATCTATATATATATAATTTCTGTAAAAAAAAGATAAATATAAAGTATAGAGGAAATAAAATTTATCTAATATTTTAAGGTTAAATAAGTTTTTGGTATTTTTTTTTTTTAAAAAAAGTTATTTGGTTGGTCTTTGTAAATTTTTTCTTTTGATTTTAGTCTAGTGAAATTTAAAAGATTTTAATTTATTTTGATTTTAAATGGTGAATAAAATAAATATTTTATAGAAATGAAAATTTTGTTTAAGTCAATATTATTTTATATTAATCTAAAAATAAAAAATAACAAACCAGAACCAAAGACACTTTTTTTAAAAAAAATCTTGTATTTTTTTTTCTATTTTTAAATCTTATTACCATTTTCTCCCTATTTTAAAACACTTATTACCAACCACAAGGTACGGGACAAAACAAAAGATACTCCAATAATTAATAATCAACCAGTAAAGTTTTGAATTTGATGACGATCTACGTGGTGATGAACTGGTGATTGCTGCTCTGTTTAATTAATAATCAACCAATAATAAATTGTTCCAAAGGCAGTGTTAATTAGTGTAGCAAAATGGAGGCATAAATTTCATATCATACTCAATTTCACAATAATAATTATATTGACAGATGAATTTATACTATGTGATCAGGCCCACGGTGTTGGTTGGTGTGCCATCGCATCAAAATTAAATAATTCATATCCACGGAAATTCAAGAAAACCCTAAACCTTGATTATGTTATTAGAGATCTTTTTTAACTGATATCGTATTTCAATTGATTGTGAGCTTTTTTATTTATTAAAATTTGTTGAATAAATAATATTATTTTGGACCCAACTACTGATGTAACTTAGATTTTTTATGTACATAACTATTATTATTATTATTATTATTATTATTATTATTATTATTATTATTATATATTTAATATTATAAATTTCTAATTTTGACTTATCAATTATTTTAATTTGTTTTATTTAATTTGCACTGGAGTAAAACTTGGTGACTAAGAATCATGATTTTGCTAAATGAAGAAAGAGTGGGATTTTTTGTTTAAATTTGCACAGTGATAGAATGGAAAACCGAAGTTCCCTTTAATAATTTATAGTAATAGTAATAGTAATTAGGAATAGGACCAATAATATGACCCAAGTTTGCCTCACCGAAGGAATGCATATATAATAACTTAATTAAGAAGCATGAACATTCTATTGTATTATAATTAATGAAAATTAAAATTAAAAAAAAATCATTTTCAACTTACAAAAACATTCACCCTAGCTAGTAGTCTTATATTCTAGCTACTCACATATACGATCCCTATCTAATACAATGATGTAATATATATAGTGTTGTGATACAATAATAATGAGTGTTAGGCCTCATCATCATATAATCATAATAATCATATTCCTTAACATGTGATTAACATTGCTTTCATAAGCATTTGGATTTTGATTATTATTGATGATTGTTTTGATGGCATGAATAATATATATATATAATTGTTTTCGCATTTATTTATTAATTATATTGTTTTGATGTTTAACCCACAAATTAAACTAACAGGCTATATATGAATACAAATACAATACAAAATACAACAGCTATGTATCTTGTAGAAGCAAAATTGCATTCATGTGGTATAATCATATATATATATTATTATGTCCATCTCAAATGTGGTGTTCATATATATATAATTCCTAACTTGAGGGTCACGGGTTCTAATTCTGATAGCAACATTACTCATGCTATAGCTCTATCATTATTCAGACTTTTTCAGAGCTGAAATCATATATATATATGGTCCATCAAAATAATTAATAAATATATTAAAAATAGAAATAATGTTATCAAATAATAAAATAAAAATGAATATATATCAATTCCATCCCATTAATTACTAGTATACGTGATTATATTGTATAAATATGTATCCCAAATTGTGCACAAGAATAAGTGGAAATAACTGATTATTATTATTATTATTATTATTATTATTATTATTATTATTATTATTATTATAATATAGTTGAGATTTAGCTTTCAGATGAAGTGGTCCAATTTGTAAGGTTAAGTTAGATAGAAACAAAAAGAGGAGGGTAGGGTTCGTAGCTTGTAGGAAGTAATACAGTGAGCTTTTTATTAGGGTTTTAGACTCACCAACCAAATAATAATGCAAAACTTTCAAAATATAATAAATGCAACTGTAACCAGATCCACGTAAAACAAATTAAATGTCGTCATCCATAATTTCCAATAATAGTTTCTCCTATTTCATTCTCATCATTGATTATTATGTGATACTTCATTCTGCTGGGACATTCTCCCCCTCCTTAACCCTAATATATTATTTGTCCATATATAACTAAGGACACTCTCTTCATTCTTTTTCTCTCCAACACAAAATAATATATATTTTGAATTTAATTAGTAGAGATTAAATTTTTTAATTGATATAATCAACTTTTTTAAAATTATTATTTTACTTAAATTTTAAACCGTAAATTTTTAAATTCTATTTTTTTAAAAAAAAATGAGTTAAAATTTTTTATAATAAATAAAAGAAATTGACTAATATTAATTGATTTAAAATTAAGTTATCTTGTTATATTTTCATTGATGAAAATTCAAATATCGAAAAGAAAGAAAAGACTGTGTGAATCATATCGCAAATAATGAAGATGCACGCGTGCATGAGTAGACAGTAGTATTGAATATTCATCCATTTTATCCATATATATTGCTTCATACCTAGCTAGCTCACTGCTAACTAATAGTTGCTACTATCTATATATCATTCCATTAAACAACATTTTCATCATTTAAACAAACAGAACCAATTTTATCTCTTAACATTCTCAACGTTATATATATGTGCTTTCTATAATTTAACATAAAATGTAACTATTTTTGGGTCTAGAATCCCTAAATATAATTTATCTAAGATAGAGTAAAATATGTGCTTTCTATATTAATCCTAAAGTTTCATTCCGAATTAAGAAGATTTTTTTTTTTCTATTTTTTCTCCTTTTACCCATAACTAGAAATAAAGGGGCATAATTGTCTTCATTCTCAGCTCAAGGATATTTCTTCTTTTTTTTTTTAATCTCAATACTACTTATATCTCTTGAATAAAATTTAATAATTTGATTATCAAATTCTTTTGTAAAGGACTATATATCTAGAATATAGTTTTAAACTGCTATTTAGACGCCACAAAACCAGTTAGTGAATAGTGACAGTTTCAAAAATTACTATTATTAGTAAAGATAGGTCGGAGGAGAGACTCGAATTCGAGATTTCTACTAAGAAAATGAGGCAAATATCGTTTGAGTTACAACTCATTAACAAAAACATTTTTATGTTTGTTATTTTTAATAAACAAAATATTGATTCTCCCTTAACAACACTGGTTTTATAAAGTTGATTCTTGTAATTTCATAAGGATCCTTTTTCTTTTCTTTTTTCTAATTTGAATCATTTTCAAAGGTAGATACGTCAAATAAAATTTAAACTTGGGAGTTAACTAGTCAGCCTTTTCAGCTAAATAATGATCTTACACTTGAAACTATATATTATCTTTTAAGTAAAAGTAGACATAAGACTTAATTACGGAATCACACTAATTAATATACTATTATTCAACAATATCTATAATAAACTTACGTCAACTTGTCAAACTAGTTAATTCCGTAGCAAATGATTAACAAATGAACTTCTCTTTTCTCTTAGAGGTCCCAAATTAAGTTATAACTATTTATTAATTTAAGTTGAATGGGTTCAATGTTCACCTATAATTGTTATGTACATCTAAATACACACACATAATTAATTAATTAATTAATTAATTAATTAATTATATAGGATGCTCGCTCGTGTTATTTAATTTGTTAATAACGAAAACCAATCACATATTCGTGGTCTTTATACGTGATTGACGATGCTTATGCTTGTAGAAATCAATTTCCTACGTTTTGAAGCTATATCACAAAGAATCTTTGGATGTGGTTTCGTTTGTGTTTGATTTTCTTAATTTTTATTTTAATTTTTTTCAAATTGTGTACAAAATAATTATAAATTGAAAATGACATAAAGTGTTAGATTATGGGTCACGAATTGATTACACACTTTGAGAGAGAAATCCGTCTCATTCGCAAATCATCGATCACTCATCTTAGGGACACTACGCGTGAAATTCATTATGAAATTGGGATTTAATTTATTTCAACATTATTAATTAATTAATTAAATAACTAATTAATTAAGGAACCACATATAATATTAGCTTCGTTGACAAATAGGTAGATAAAGCTACTCTAGTGGTACTACCTTTTATGAACAATTCATGTGTCTTGGATCGACTTTTATGAGCAATAATGTTATCTCTTAAGAGGATTACATTATTTTATGATATAAAAAAAGTTTGAAAATTATTAAATAATCAACCTTCAAAAATGTCTACTTAGCATTTCTTCATACATTGTAGTATATAATAATAAAAAGTTAATAATCTACGAAACAATTTTTTTAGTGACACGAAGAAACAAATCCAATCCAAAACCAAATTAAATAACTAATAACTCTACTAATCAAAATTGAAATTGAACTCATATTTCTTTAATCTGAAGATTTATCCAACAACAATCCAATCCTATCACACCCATATATATATATAAAATAATAAAAAGAATAATAATAAAGAAGACACTCAGGAAAGTAAGGGGGAAATGTGTGCTAATGGTTTAACTAAATTTGGTCTTTCTTAGTTTATTTACGCTCTAAATTTCATATGATTAACTCTTTACGTAATTGTATTTTTAAAATTTATTCGGCTGATAAAAGGGCGGGTATAACTCATTTTATGATAGTTATTATCAGTTTTTTTTTTTTTAATTCTTCCCGTTAATTAAGTCTTTTTTTATCGTTCCGTTAATTAAGTGTTAAAGGCATATAATAATATTTTAGTGAGTGTTGGCGTTCCTAAGAATGTGAGTGGTTATAGCCCAACTTGGTTACATGCACCCCATTAAACTTATCCTTCTTAAACCATGTGATGAGTCCTAAAAGCATATGCCATTACACCATTACATATACAAAAAACATGAACAATACACCCTTCACTCGAACCCACTCACATGCAATCCTTTAATTTTCTTATGCTTCTATTTTACATGATAAACTAAACTTATAAAAAAATCATTGTCTTATCTCTAAAATTATTATCATCTAAAAGTTCAGAAGGACCATTTTATTAATACAGAATAATAATGAGAAAGTATATGGAGCCAACAGTGTTGGTGGCCCATAATAATTGATACTCTTTTTCTATCTCTTTTCTTTTTCTCTTCCCAACTTCATTATCTTCGTAATTGAATTTATTAGCTCCTAATAACTCTCTAATATTGATTCGGTAGCACTATTCAATAATAATTTGTCCAAAAACAAAAAGTTTTAGTAACCAATGGTATTCCTCTAAATTCTAAACATAGCAAAATCACATAGTTTATGCTAGAATAATAAAACCTAAAATAAATTGCATAATCCATAATATTTAAATATAGCAAAACTATGAATAAGAAGAATATATAGATTACCTTGAATCAAGCACTTGTATATTATTGTATGAATATATATATATATATATATAGTAATTTACCGAAAAACATATAATTTGAGAAATGTGATTATCTAATTTATTAATATATTAACTTTACATCAGGTCAAGTCACTGGCATATAAAAGAAAGTAATTAAGTCAAGAGTTTGATATAAATATCAAATTGGGTAAAATTAAAGTGATGATCATGGCAAGTCATCAATTCATGATCTAATCGGAAAATTGCAAAATTTTCATAAAAGCACACAACATAAAGGGAATGAGATACTACTCTTTTTAAAAGTGCATTTATGGAAGCGATCGATATCTATAATCATAAATCAATATTCCTTGTATTATGTTCATAAATATTTATGATAAATTATTCTCATATCATATCTATTTTCTCTCATGTAGCATAATAAGCAGAATATATGCCTTATATGTAACTTGTTCTTTTTCTTTATATGAATAAGATGCCAAGAAAAAGTACATTATTAATTATTATCATTATATCTCTTTTTGCTTTTTTCTTTTTATATATTTGTGGAAATTAGAGGGTTTGCTTGAAGGCTTATAAATATGTATGGTGCAAAAAATAGAAGCAGAAGAGAATGTGAATAATATAGAAGAATGCCTTTTATATGCTTAACTTGAGATATATTGACAAACAAATTAAAAGCATGAAATCGTAATCTTAGGATATATGATATCTATGAAGTTAGAAAATATAGGGTGATGAAAATATTATTATAATAATTAATAACAAACAAATACTATTTGTTGAGCCCTTAAGAAGTGACGTTGATCGAAAATGATATTCCCCACATGGAATTAAATAGTTTTTTGGCCAATCAAAATAGTAGAATGCCACGTTGGCTTGCCCGCAGACTCATGCTGACTTGGCACAATAATAATTATTTCTTGATATATATATATATATATATATATATATATATATATATATATATATATATATA
>JASCZI010211997.1:7507-20230 GCA_036250425.1 Stylosanthes scabra
AGGTCTCGTCAGCACCATTAATATATAAATATCTAATAGAAAAAGAAGTAGCTAGAAACAAATAATGTTTAGTTGTTTGTCAAAATTTTAAATTTTTAGTGGTATTTTTCTCGTTTAAATCTTTTAAAATATTTTTGTTAATTCTAGAATAATTTGCATTTTTTTTAATTCACTATTTATATATATATATATATATATATATTATTAGGGAACTTATATTGTAAATGGTAAAAATATAAAATCTTTTATTATTAGAAGAATGTGTGCGTGTGAGTTCATATTTATATATTATTTTAATGTTTTTGAAATATAAAATGTAAAATTTATATTATAAAAAAATTTTTTATATCTGTATGAATTTACAAAAAAGTGTAAATTGAAATAGTGAGAAACTCGCAAGACTTAAATGTCATGGGGTATATTCTTTTGCACTTAAATAAGATTCTAGCTAATGCTATATGCTCACTCTCACTTTTGTCCATGGCAATGGTCAAACTTTTTTGAGTTAGTTGTCATGGGATTGATTGCTACGTGCTACTATAATAAATCATTAATAATAATCACCACAATAATTAATTCCTCACTTAATTTTATTTATATAGTTTTATGGATATTTCTGAAAGAAACGTAGCCAAATGGAAATGTTATTGCCACAAAAATGATTATTAGTGTGCAATGCATTCATGCAAACGTCATTAAATATTTCTCTTTTAGGGAACCAATATATTGTTTTTTTTCCAAAATTCAAAAGTTATTAGGTCAAGAGAAATAAACTAACAAATTCATGACTTCATGTATCACCAAAATAAAAGCAAAATCGTAGGAAGTAGAGAGTATTATTCCACCACAAACAAGATCAAATAGATACAAAAATTATGATCACTATCTTAATAATTTATACTCTTTCTAGTGCAAAGCATGCCTTAGCTTTTATTAATCTAATGAATGCAAATATATATATAAAGGTCATGCATGATAAAGTATCGCTATTAACGGCGGTTTTAAACCATCTCAAAATATTTAGGGGCAATTCGCAAAGCATTCTAACTGTGCATGTGTGTGAAAAAATGTTTAGAAGCAGTTTTATTCTCCATAGATAGAATAGTCGTTGCTATTAAATAGGAGTTTATAACGGATTATTTTTGTGAGGGTTTTAAATTGTCGCTATATTATTATTATTATTATTAAAAATTTCATAAAAATTTTCAATCACTGGTATAAGAATATTGACAAATAGTAGCGGTTTCAAACTATCATAAAATATTTAGTGACGGTTTTTAACCACGGTGAATTCAAGAAAAATAAAATTTAAAAATATAAGAAAAATACCTGCTTTATTTACTTCTAAAATTTGGATACATATTTCTTTTTTCACTTTCAAATATTTATAAAAAAAAATTGACACAGTAGGTGGGCAACGATAGAAAGCTTGAGTTTGACAATACAAATATATGGAGGATCTATATGTAAAGAGAATAAAGTTGTTGTAACGATGATGAGGCTTCATCTTCAATTCAAGTTCGATTTGCTACTTATAGCTTTAAACTTTGATGAGCAAAACAGATTTGTCTTCAAAAAAGTATATATCACAAAATATTTATAACTGTACTACCTAACCTATTACGACGAGAAGAAACACTTTGAGAATTCTACACAAAGAGGAAATTAAAACATAAACTTCTTTATAGTGGAATGATAAAGTAGCCCTATATTGGTTGTAGCTTGCTAATAAGTAATTGTAATTCCTTCCCCAAAATTCAATAATAATAATAATAATAATAATAATAATAATAATAATAATTGTATAACACTTACAAATACTATCATAAATATATTTAATTTAATTTCAAGTCATGATGTGAGAACTTTGATATGTATATGTGCATATTTCTCTTTTGAATTTAATATATAGAGATTCTACTTTGATTTTTAAGCTAATATCAACAAATTTTTTTTATAAATTGTCTTTTTTATTTAAAATTCTAATTTCTAAATATTAAATCCTCAATTTTGATTTCTGAATTCTAAACCCTAAATTTTAAAATTTCTAAAAAAATAATTTATGATAATAAAAAATAGTTAATGTTGACCAATTAAAAATTAATTCACTATACTTAATCTCTTATCTTCATGTCAAATATACACTATAAGGCTTCGTAGCTCTTTGTGCATGTGCTCTCTCATAGTGATTCACTCACTAACTCACTGAAACCAATTAACTTTTTTTTTTTTCCCCATCAAGTTGTTTACAAATTGAACTTTTGGAGGATTAAAATCTCTTGCAATTCTTCTTTGTTGTTCCTATCTTTAATTTGGAGGGACCACCCACTTTTAATTTGCTCTCTTTTCATACCAAAACATCGGAAAACACTAATTGAACTTCACACTTTACCAACAATAATTGAGGTGAAGGAACCTTCTCTTAGGCATTTTTTTAGGCTTTCAAAATTTTGAAAATTGATAAGTTTTAATTTCATCCTCGGTTCAAAACTATCATACAAAGTGCTTTTTATTTTTCCATGAATGTGATATACACATTGATATTTGCTATTCAAAAATGCAAAAGAAGATACATGAATGTTTGGAACTTGTTCAGACAAAAAGCATGTATAAATTTTAGTAGGTATATTTAATGTCAATGTGAATTTTTAATTTATGATTTATTAGGCTTTTATCCGGACAAAATTTCACCTTAAAAAAAATTATGATAAGTCATAAGCCTAATTTTGGAGTACATATTTACATTATACAAAATAAAATTTGGACAAAAATCGACTTTATCCAGTTCATTTCTACTCTTACCGATAATTTAAATATCATCGCTACATTTCGTCACTAGTTAGCTATGGATGAAAATTGTCGTCGCTAGCTATTAGCAATGCCATTTTTAGCAACATATATTAATCGTCATTAATTATATCAGTATTTATATTCGTCATAATCCATTAAAATTCTGCTCAAATATATGTCTGCAAGAGATTCTAGCTGCGATATTCATGCATTGTTTAAATAATTTTTTTCCCTTTTGTAGCTTCAATAATTAAATTTTATATGATGTTACTAATTTTTTTTACTCACTGGTATTTTCCGACTAAAAATTAAATATGTAATAAAGAAATAATTAAAGCTCTATATCCAAAAGTCATAATCAAGTTGAAATAAATTAATTAACAATAATACACCACCTAATTAAAACACGAACTGTATAGATTAAAAAGTGTCCAAAAGCTATTAGGAAAATAACTTCAAAATAAACATCACCATTTTACATTGCATTAAGACATATTTAGAATAAGAAAGCACTTACATCACTTTATATATTTTTAATTGCATTTCATTTACATGATGGTGACGATGGTGATGATGTAAATTGCCTATGATACCTTTTCATTTTTTTTTCTAAAACTATTTTTTAGGTGCTTTTTTTTTTTTCTTGTTGGAAGTAAAAGAAATATCAATCAATAAGCCAATTAATAGAAGTTTAGAAAGTTAGGTCCATGGCTCTCCATATTGAAAAGCAGGGAATATGCCAATATATATATTCCAATAAGATAAATGGTTTTCTCCTCTCTTTTGATTTCACCAATTTTATTATTCATTAATTCTTCACTCATAGCTAGATCTATTAATTTATAATTTTCAATCAATTTTTTCAGCACCTACATACACAAAATATGTAATTAATTTATCTAGGACCTATAACAATTACTTAATAATAATTAAAAAACATTGCAGATAATCAAAGATTCAAACCTAGCATATCATATAAAAGAATAAGAAATTTCTCCACCACTTTTTATTGATCTAGCTAATTTTTTTTCAGTCACAACAAATTTTTGTAATATTATTTTTATTATTATTTCTAAATCATAAAATGAATTAAATTTTAAGCTCTAAATTTTATATTCTAAACTTTAAATCCTAATCCTAAAAATTCTAAAAAGAATAAATTAAAAATAATTTTATGATAAAATATTAATTAATATTGACTAATTAAAGTTTAATTTTCTATCCTTAGTTCCTTACACTCACTGAACCAATTATATATTTTAATTTTTACAGCAGTTACTAAAGTTTTCCACAATCTACAGTTTCCACCTTTCTCTTTGTCCCACCAAACCCTTCAAAGAGATTCCGATTCCCTTGGCTTTTGCTTTTGCTTTGGTTTTTATTTTTTATTTTTTTAGGTTTTTTCAGTCTCCCTTTTTGCATCGTAATTCATGACATAATTTTTTTAAGAGAAAATATATTATCATTTTTAATAGTGTATGATTGTATGTGTATAAGAATATAATACTAGTTTATTTATATTTTTTAATGTCACCATGTATAAATATAAATATATAATCCTAGAACCCACATTCTAATTTATACATAATTTATTTATTATTTTTTCAATTATATATTATAATATTAATTAAGAATATGATTGAAACTTGAATTGATTATTTTGGTCTATATCAACCTTTTTGGGTACATACGTATGTGTGTTATTTAAACTTTCAAAAAAATATATATATGTGTATGTTATTTAATATTAAATAATATCCACTATCTACTTTATTTTTTTTTTTCCAGTGCATCAAACCACTATTCCCACCTTTTATGTTCTATAAATTGGCACTTCAATTACTTCAATACCTCCCTTTCTCCTTTCTTCCCCTTCCTCCATATAGTTTTAAGAATTTGTGCTATCATCATTTCTCTCCTTCTTTAATTTTCCCTTCTTTTGCCTTTTATTTTCATCCCTTGGCTTTTAGTCCAAAACCCATTTGGTTAATTACTTAATTAATTAATTAATTAATTATTAATTATCCAGTTAGTATAATTTCCATTAATATAATCTCTTCTTGTCCCTCCTCCCTAATTTTCAGCAGAAAGTTTTTATTTTCTTTGAAAGAAATAAACTTGATGCTGAATTATTCTTGTTTGTTGATGTTTGACATTCATGTCTCCAGTTCTTAGTGAAATCCTTCGTTCTGGTTTTATGATAAATTCTTCTCTAAGGCGTAGAACTCATCTTGTTCAATCCTTCTCTGTTGTCTTCCTTTATTGGTTCTATGTTTTCTCATAAATCCCCTAAAACCATTATTGCAACATTATATTATATGACTATTATTATTATTATAAGCTAGTAATAAATAATCCATGTTTAATTTTGTTCAAAGTCCCTAGTAATATCATAAGTCATTGGAATTTTTATCTTTGTTTTTTAATTTAAATAATTCTAAAATCTGATTGGCCAAATAATAAATCTGACTGATCAGAAGATAAGAAGATATTGTTAGAACGTTTTGTTTTGCTGTAAATATTTCGACAATGGCCTCATCGAGTGGAAACTCATCCATATCCACCAAATTTTGTGGCTCTGAGGAGGATTTACGGCAACTGATGGATCAGAGGAAGAGGAAGAGAAAGCAGTCGAATCGCGAATCGGCGAGGAGATCTAGAATGCGGAAGCAAAAGCACTTGGATGACCTAGTTGCTGAAGTTGAGAGGCTTAGGAAGGAGAACAATGAGATCCTCAATGGAGTTAAGATCACAACACAAAAGTTCCTCAATCTTGAGGGAGAAAACTCCATCTTAAGGGTCCAAATGAGTGAACTTAACAAAAGGCTTCAATCACTCAATCATATGCTTAGCTTCTTCAACAACAATAACATCATCACTGCAAGCACTATTGGTAGTGAATTCTACCATGATTATAATTTCATGAATAATAATCACCACATTAATAACATGTTGTACCTTAACCAACCCATCATGGCATCTTCAAATCACATGTTTGAGTGGTGAGGGTTATGAGATGATGAGTGCTTGAAAAAGAAAGAAAAGAAGAAGAAGGAAGCTAAGTGCTTGATTGATTGATTATTGTACTAGTCTTTGTTGGAGATGAGTCATCATCATTATTCATATGGTGGAATTATTGAGTGAGAGGGTGAATATTAGTACCTAGCTAGGGTGAGGCACTGATAATAAATAATAAATAAAATATATATTAAGATGATATTATTATATATAGTAGAGTGGAAGAAGTTGTAAGAGGGTTAATTCATTTTATCTCGTACATAAAACACATTTTTTCGTTTTTTGAAAATTTGTGTTTTTTATTATTTAATGTACGAAATAAAAATGAATATAATAGTATGGTGGTAGCATTTTTCAATGTTTTGGGGGGAAAAAAATGTCGGTGTAGTTGTACTTTTTTTTTTTAAGGGAATGTAAATGTATGATATGGGTGTGCTTTTTTAATTGTAAAAATGGTAATGCTTCTTGTTGCTCCAAAATAATTGTGCATTTATATTTGTATATACTCCTATTAAAAAAAAAAAATCCTAACATCTAGGACCCACTACTTTAAGGGCCTATAATTATATTAGGAGTCCCCTAATTAGGTTAAAAAAAATGTGCCAAATTAATTATTAGGCTTTGGTGGAGGTAGTAGGGTGGGGGTAATCTAGAAAGGAACAAAACTTAAAATAAAAAACATGTGTAGGGTTTGAATTGCAATAATTGCAATAATTTTTTTTAGGGTAGATTAGACAAATAACAAATAAGGAGTAAACGTTGCTCATTTTCAATCACTCAGAACTTATAAATCTTGTCTCTCTAGTGCATATACAATTTATTTCTTTAAGATGATTTTCTTTTTTTGAATAATATAATAATTAGAATTTTATTTGAGCTTTTTTTTTAGTTATTTGAGCTTTTACACCAACATAAAAACACCAAATAATAATTTTTTTTTGGTTGGAACAAATAAATTTTTTTTTTGGTATTTGGTTCATTGGTTGGAACAAATAATAATATTTAATTTCTTTCACTTTTCTTTTTTTTGGACGAAACACTCTTCTTTATATTTTTTTGGGCTTGGCACTCTTCTTTATTTTCAATCAATAATTTCTAATGGGTTTTTGCCCAACTGTTTTTTCATTTTTTTCTAGTAAGAAAATCGCCAATCTTGGAAAAAGGGGAAAAGAAAAGGATATATCATATATCATAATATAAACGTTTAGGCCCAAATCATAACAGGCCTTTTAGTTTTACATTTACAATTTTTTGGGGCTATCAGCTATGTAGCCCATTCTAGCAATTTTCTATCTAAGAAAATAAGTCATAAAATTTTGTTACATATTAATATAAGGTAAGATATTTTTTATACTCAATATTATTAAAAAAAAAAAAACTAGAAGCCAATACATTATGACCAATAGGAAGCTAACACATAGTTACGAATGATAACTTATATAAATTTTGGATGATAACTTATTCTTGAATATATAAGTTACAGATAATAACTCATATAAATTTTGGATGATAACTTAATTATTGGCTCCTTAATGGTTTTACTTTTAATATCATGTCACATATTAATAATATATTTTCAATTTCTGGTATAAAAAAGGTCACAAAAAAAATCTCTGGTATATAAAAAAAAATTTATATTAAAACAAAGAAATTAAAAGATTTGTATGAATATAAGTCTCCCACATGTTTAGATCACAAAAGAATTGTTATAACTTATAACCAATATACAAAAAAAAAAGTTTCTTAAATAAAAATGATATTCTCCAATTTCATATGATTACTATGACAATATTGGTAACTTATTGTACTTGGATAGAAACAAGAATTAATATTCTCTCTACATTTTAAAAGAATAGAGTGATGTTTATGGATGACATGCCAATAAGTAAACGATCTCAAAAATTAAATTTATATAATTATCAATGCATTTCTACTTGAAACCTACCTCATTGATTTCGTACGTTGACTTATAGAATAATAAATTAAAAATGTCAATGTTATTAAAAAAAGTCAAAATTGTAGTAATGTTTCAAGCAACATGCTTATAAAGAGGCCCACAAAAGCATATCAAATTGGAAAATATAATTGCTTCCACTTTTGACTTAACTTGTGCATTAATATGAACATAGTTATAGTTCATACTATTCACATGAGAAATATATAGTTTTTTAGAATAATACTCACTTCTTCATTTTTAAATTTTAATATAATTATTATTCTTCTTAAAATCTTTGTCTATAAATATTAAAATTAAATCCATGACCACGAGCACGAAATTGACCACAATAGAAAACTATAATGAATCATAGTCAAATCTAATGGTTTCAAAAATGGTCAAATATAGTGGACGAATTTGATGAGAAAATTATTTGCTCTACTTCAGTGCCATCCACGTGGTGGAAGACTATACACAAGAATTATAGGCACTTTATAATTTATAATTTATATGTTTAAAATAAGTTAAATATATTATTTTTGCAAAAAAAAAAAATTAAAACTTATATATACTACTTTATTTGTTACCTATAATAACAAATCATTTTCTACAAAAAATACCTTCTTATTTTATCTATAACGTCTTATCATTTGCCAAATAAAAAGACTTCTAATGTTATTTTGGTCACTTCATGTAAATGTAAATATCATAATTGTATCTAATTGAAATTATTAAAAAATTTAATATATTTGAACAAGATTATTAAACTATTTGATATAATACATATTCATAATTTAGTTATTATGTTATCATGAAGAGACTTTTTTACATAAATAGTCACATATTTTTATTAGGTCAAACTATACTACTTTAGAATATAGCAATATTAAGCGTATTCTTTCGTAGAAATAGTAAATGTATAAACTTTTTATTAATTGAATTGGACAATAAAATTTGAATAAATAGGTGAACGAAAATAATGAGATTACTTTTTGTGAAAATTAAATTAACTTAATGAGTAATATATATAACTTATTTATATGAATAAATGATTTTGATTAATTAAGTGTAAATAAGTCATTTATTTTTATACTAAATAAAAGATTATTTCGATATTAAATATAACTTTATTTATATGCAATTTTTTATATTATTTAATACCGAAATAATATTCTATTTAGTATAAAAATAAATCACTTGAATTTATTAGCCAAAATCACTTGTTAAAATAATATTACACATAAAATAAAATAATAAAGTTTGATTCACTTTAGTTAGAAGGAAGGGCGTAGAGAGTAGAGAGAGATGAGAGATATATAAAAGCGCCGTTCACTTTCTCTCTTTTTTGTGTTTTTCAGTTCCATTATTCCATCCACAATGCTCACTTCAAATTCCTCTTTCTCTTGAAATCTCTCCGAACAGGTTACTTCCATTCCCAATTCCTTATTCACTCTTCTTACTCTCTTCTCTCCATTCGTTAATTGATCTTATTCCTTCTTTTTGAAATCATGCTTATGTTAGAGTTAGAGTTAGATTGATTATTGTGAACAATAGTAATTTGTAGCCGAGAAAATTCTGAGAGCTTTGAAACCCTAGGAAACTCATTCATGTTTTCGTTGTGTTTCAAGGACTCGCTGATTTTAGGGAATGAGTGAGTGATTATTCAATTTCTTAAATTGGGAGAACAAACGTTAGAAGCTTTCAGTTCTGGCTATTGATTTCTTGTGCTTTGAGCTCAGTCATGATTGTGAGGATTCATGGTGTTTGGTGTCATTTCTTATTTTTTTTAATTTTTTATGGATGCCATGGCACTGAGTCATAATTTCATAAGCTTTTTGTTCACTTATCAATGATGGTTGAGGTTTTTTAGAGGTTTTTCATTATTAACTTCTTATTGTTGTGTGCTGTTGAACTTGGCTTGAGCTAACTGAATTGGTGAACTGGGTTTGGTGGTAAGGAGTAAGCATCAGAAAATTCAGAAGATTATTGTGTGCTTTTTTCATTCAGAGATTTGGCATCTAAGTTATTCTATGGCTTTTGTTCAATTTACATGTTAACATAACTTTCTTTTGCTTTTGCTTATTCTTCAGGAGAATGTAGAATTACTATTCCTCAATCAAAACTGGGACACAGCTCCTGAATTTGCTATTGTAATTTTCTGGTACATTATTGAATATGCCTTTTTCCCCAAATAAATAAATTATACATAGATATTTGTTTTTGTGTGCAAGCTGGATTTTACCATTATGTATTTCTGCAGTAGTGTGTGAATAATGGGATCAGCTTGCTGCGTTGCTGCGAAGGGGCGCAGTGTTCCTGAAAGAACTGGAGGCGCTGGATATTCGCCAAAACATGGCTTTAGATTGAATGGTAATCATGTGCCTATCACCAGGGAAATTGAGAATCCCTCTTATCAGAACTCTCAATTGACTAGCAGAAATGTGAGCGTGGAATTTAAAGGTTCATTAAGTTCTGAAAGAGGCCATTTATTGGATGGAGGAAGCACCCCGGAGAATTCTGAAACTCCATTATCTCAGAAGTCCACTTCTGATGACACATTGGTTCCAAATCTGACGACTACTCCATCTGGTAAATCGCAAAACTTAGTGACACTTCTGTACTTTACCCTTCTTTTGGGTCTTTGCCTTCCAGCATTTTCGATTCCTAGAATCTTGAGATCGTGGGATGAGCTTTTGCCTATCACTCACTTAATTGAAACATTTAAGTACATCATCCTGTGGCTTGGAATTTATAGGTTCTTACTTCTTTATAAAGTACAATGCCTTGTTCTTACCTTTTATTTTGAATGTTTCCCATGTTGCTCTAAAGTTTTCGAAATTTGTTTAACACCTCTACTGGTGTAATCATTGATCTTTTCTTTATTCTTTTCTATGTACTTGTTGCAGATCTGTCCATATCAAGCAAAATTTCTACCATGGTTAGTTTTGCACAACTGAATTAGAATAATGATCTTTATGGTGCATGATGTAATTTTTAGATTTTGTTCTGTTGTATTAGTTGGCTCACTCTTAGTCTATATTTCTCTTTTTGGTGAAGAATTCTGTAGAGTCTTCAATTCCGAACCGTTCATTTTCAATTCCTCCGGTTTTCTCAGTGCCTACGCTAGATCCTTCACTCTATCATAATTATGGTCATCATCCCAATTCTACACCATCAAGACGGGCACATCGATCTCCAGGACATCCGCTATTGAGACAGATTTCAGATAGTCAGATCTCAGGTCTGAAATCACCGGGCAACTCGATTTCTGATGGAAGGCCGTCATTTGTACTCTCCCCTTGTAGCAATGAAATGGTAACAGGATCCCTATGTGGATCATCCGATGGCTGGTCCATGCGCACCTTCTCTGAGATGGTGGTTTCATCTCAAAGGGAAATATGGTCTTCTGACAGTGAATATTTAGGCTCAGGTCATCACAAGATAATTGGATCTAGCAGCAGCAGCAGGTTCTTGTACTCTCCCTCAATGGATCGACAATCTTGTGGGGCTTGCACAAGGCCTTTGACCGAGCTACCAAATATTGTTGCCAGAAGTGATGTCTCGTGTGTTGCTATTCTTGTGTGTGGCCATGCATATCATGCAGAATGCTTAGAGTCTAGGACTCCGGAGGCAAACAAGTTTGATCCAGCATGTCCAGCTTGTATGGTTGGAGATAATCACTTGTCAAAGTCGTCCAGAAAAGATATTAGGGTTGAACCCGAGACGAAGGGAAAGCACCAAAAGATATCTCGAAGCCGCGTAGCTGATAGCTACCTTGATTCTGATGTCAGTGTGTCTGAACCACAAAAGGACATTGAAAGATTAGGAAAAGTTTCAAAGATGGAGCCGAGCTCCAATACTCGGGACTCACATGGAAAGCCGTTCTTGAAGAAGCACTTTTCATTTAGGTCCAAATCGAATCGAACCGTGCCGGAGAATAATTCTGCAAAGACAAAAGGCTTTTGGGGAAGACACCGAAAAGAATGAAGCAAGCACCAGTAAAAAGAATGAGTTCCCATTTCTTTGTGAGTCAGCAGCTAATTATAGGAGAAATATTATAACCCCAGCAGATTTTAGTTTCAATCTTTTCTACTTAATTAGCTACACGATGATCTTAAATTTTGTTTAAACTTTGTAATCAATTGATTTTGACTCTTGGCCAGAAATCCCATCCATGTTGACATGGTTAATATTGATTGTATTGAATAGTGTTCCTTGGTAATCTAAGACAACACAGAGGAACATAGAGTCAGAGGAAATGAATACATGTGTATGAAGATGCTTCACTTTAATGTTTAAAAATCAAATGTGGGAAGTGTAAAAATGTATCCATTGCTTCTATTAATACTTAACACAATTGTTACAAATGTTCATGTTCATGATTGGAACACTTCAAAACTTTTAAGCTCCTATGCTTTCTATTAATAAACTAAAATTGTTAATATGATCAATGATCAATTACAGTGGAAAGGGCTCTCTATCTGGTCAATTATGCTCTGCAATCCTGATTTATAATCAGGGTAAAGTAGCTGCATCCCAAGTTCCTTCTTCATTCGAGCATTTGACACGCGCTTCTCGCCCCTTTGATTTATCGTTTTGACATCTGAGCTTCCTTTCTGTTCCAGATGTTCTAAGTTCAAGCCTGGCCACTTTTTCAACACCAATCTTCTTGCATATTCAAATACTTCTTCTCTTGGAGCAGGATCATCATCAACAATGTTGTAAACTTCCCTGCAAGTGAAATGCCATAGAATCTTGCAATGTTTTGTACACTTTAGAAAGTTTATTACACTCAAAAGTCAAAACTAACCTTGGGGGAGTTGTGTAAATAGCAGCCATAAGGGCCTGGCAGATATCATCAACATGAACTCTGGACGTATATTTTCGGTGTTTTCTCATCTTCTGACCTTCTGACAAAGGCTCCTGCTTGAGTATTGTATCGATGGCACTAAAACGAAAGAATATGAAGTACTAAATGG
>JASCZI010211997.1:20240-36761 GCA_036250425.1 Stylosanthes scabra
TGTAAGAGATTTCCCTAACTTCCACAAAAACGTAATTGCTAATAAGATCTCTTCTCTATATCGGTGAGTTTACTTGTCTGTCAAGGCAGACAGTGATATAGATCTTGAACACATTTTTTACTCGCACATAAGCCGCAAAGAAAGTCATAACAGAAACCTTACTCTAAAGAAAAAATAAGTTACAGTAAACAGGAAATTACCTTCTACCAGGGCCATAGATACCTCCAAGGCGGAAAACTTGTACCGAGAACCCAAGATGGTGAGCCAAATTCAACCAACCTTCTTCAGAAGCTAACCTTAATTTAGCCGACTCACTTTTCGGGTTTGTTGGATAACTGTCGAAATGTGATGCACAATCTCAGAATCAACTAAGAGAATAGTCTAGCAAATTTTGAAGGAAAAACCGAAAAAAAAAAGTGATTTGTTTAGTTACACTCACTCCTCATCCACTAATTCACCGCCACAGTCTCCATAAACGCCTGCTAGACAGGAAGCATCTCTGAGATTATATTTGCATAAACTAGTATTCATGGAAAATAATCAAACTAGAAAAGAACAACTATATCACTACTACTAAATCTGCTGCATGGATCAAGTGACACCAAAGTGTCCTATTATAACTCATATCTGTTTTTAATCTAACATTATACAATTTTTTTGCAAGATCAAGTTATCAGGAAAGAATGTAAAAGATATAATATGTTTCTCCTTATCAGCTTATCATAAAATTCAGCTTCTGTGTATTGTTTTCTTCTGGTTTAAAAGATGAAACTTATAATACCTATTGAGAGTATGATTTCTTCGTAAGAATTTCGATTTTTCAATCTCAATCAGCACCAGGTTAGCAGTGCAACCTAATCCCTAGCAGGAAGAGTCATGGAATGAATCAAAACAACAAAAGATATCTTGTGAATTATGTTTTGCGCAAATATTTATATAGCAGATAATGTGACTCTAGGCCATGAGCGGTTTTAGCTTTGAAAAAGAGTAAATGCAATTCTCTTATTCATGAACATAAAGGAAAAAGTAAAAGCAACATCGAACGAGTTATTAATTTCAATGAAGACTTACTAGTTGAAGACAAGTAACAGAGCCATTGAAGATTCCCATTGACTAACGAGCTTCTTAGAAGTTCTTCATGCTGAAGCATCTACAAATCAATAAAATGCAATTTATATTTTTGAAAAAGATTACCTCAGAATACAAAATCCATGAGCTCGCCGATATAATAATCAAATAGAGCAAAACCATACCGGGTCGCCAATGCCCGCAACAGGAGGAATAGAAACAAGAAGGTGAGAGCAATCTTTTAGCAGACCTAGCATACTCGATCTGAAGAACAAATCTATGTTTAAAGTCTATACTCTATAACTAGGAAAAATGAAATTAGAAAACTATGAAAACAAAACATATCATGTAAATCCACAAAGTAGAATAGAAGAAGGAAAAATCAAAATTTCTAAATCTAAAGCCTTGAACACATTGTTAAGAATACATTTCCATTTCTTTAAGTAGAATAAGTATTAAAGTTTCTCTCCAACTCTGGGGAAAAATGAAATTAGGAAACTACAAAAACAAACAAAGTTTATCATGATTCGTGATCCTCAGTCTGAATTGTTTGCATAAAAAACAAGGGTAAAATAAGTTTTTTGTTCCGGAAATTTTCGAGAAGTTCCAAGCATAATTTGATTCGATTTTATCCTCTCCTTACTAATAAATTTTTAAAAGCCAACAACTAGCTCCAATAGGTAGAATCAAACTTATTTCAAACATTAAGAATAAAATCGAATCAACTTAAAACGTTTTATGAACTTTTCGAAAGCTTCAGTTAAAAAAAAAAAGATACACTTCACCCTAAACCCTAAACTATACTCATTGACTCACTGAGGATAGTTTGCATCAAAAAGGTGAACTTGAAACCCCATTTCCTCAAGCTGCTTCTTCTTCACATTGCTAGTGCAAGTTCCAGAAACAACCCTAAAATCAAATCCAATAAATAACAGCAACAATAACAAATGTTCCAATACTTAACTAACTACATAGCAATAACAAAAGTTAAGCTAATTAATCAATGTAATTACAAATTCCCCTGAGAAACTATCAATTATCAATAATCAGAAAGTGAAGAATCTAACCATCCTTGATTTTGGAGCTTGAGTGCAAGGGATTGGGCAACGAATCCGATGCCAAGAATGAAGATGCGCTTCTCAGAGGGAAGAGTAAAAGAAGAAGCTTTGGGAAGATGAACATGAAAATGGGAAGGTACTAGGTTTCGGTGATTCAGCGGAACGAATGAAAATGAAGATGAAGATGAAACTCGAACAAGCACTTCACCAATCTCCATCACAGAATCCAAACTACTATTCACAACACTATGATTTTAGGCCAACGTTTCTATTCGCCACGCTTTTTCAAATCCTATCAAGGTGTGTTCTTCTGTTTCACGTTTTTTTAGGGAATTGAGCAAGTGGATTTGGTTAAACAAGTTCAACCCATTATTTTTATGCAAAATAAAATATTATTTTGGTGTCAAATAGTATAAAAAATTGTACATAAATTATTTTATTTAATATCGAAATAATCTTTTATTTAGCATAGAAATAAATGAATTGGTTTGGTTGGCCAAAATCACTTGTCACCTAGAACTATTATTTTTTTTTTTAACGCTAGTTACATGTACACTTATTTTTGCCAACTAAGTCATTTATTTTATGTTAAATAAAATATCATTTTGGTGTTAAATATTAAAAAATTAACACCAAAATAACTTTTATTTCACGTTGAAACAATCGTCTATTTAAAATAGAATAAATAATTGAGTTGAATTTACTTGAATAAAATAAATATATATCTAAAATATTTTTTTTTAAATCAGCTACTTTTTTCTTAAATAAATATTGAGAAAAAAAATATATATACATATATATATACTTTTTTAGTGCATATATAAAAAAGAAAAACTACTAAATGTTTAACATAATTGTGTAAATTTTATGAAAAATAAATAAATAAAATAACTTTTTGGCTAAAATTAATTTTCAAGTTTTTATTCAATTATACAAATAAATCACGCTGTAAAAGTGAAGTTCCTTTACTATTTTGAAAATTAAGAAGATGGTATGAATAGGATAATAATTAATTGTTATTTACTATTCCCTCTGTTTCATACATATTAGGTGTCTTTAAGAAATGTAAGATCTGTGATAAGATAGCTAAAAAAAATAAAGACTCTCTTCTAATTCTTACATTACATTCACCATATTTCAAAGTTATATTTATTTACCCACAAGAAATCAAAGTCAACCTTATATTATTAAGGACTCTAATAACCTTCATTGTAATTGTAATTATGTTATATTATATATATTAAATGTCAATATCAAATAATGTTACTTGATCTGCTTTCTTTCGTCTACAAATGAAAACTATTTTAATTTCTGTTGTATATATATTTGTATTTTATAGTGAATTTGGCCAACAACAAAATGTGAAAATCATATGATTTGATATCCTTGGAACCACTAAAACTCCCAAAATGTTGTCATATTAAATGCTAACATTTATTATTTTGGTGACGAAATTATTATTTTGGATATGATAGTGTGAGAACATAACAATAGTGGGGCTTAGAAATTAAATAAATAAAGATTTGGAAGTTGGAACCCATGGAAATAAAGGTAGCTGCATAACCAGTAACGAACTTAAACCAAACACCACATATATAATTACAATTTCTTATATATATATATATATGTATATAAAGACATAAAGGAAATTTCCACTAAGTGCGATATGATCGAAGTTAAGTGATTAGATTTATTATGTGAGTTGGTTAGCAATTTTGAACTATCAATACACATCACACAGGTTCTAAACTTCTAATTAAGCATCTCAAATTAATGTTCTTATTCAATAACTAAGAACTAACTTTTGTCTATCCATATTAATTTTTTTTTCAAATTATCCTTTTATTTTAGATTTTTAATTCTAAATCTTAATTGATAAATCTTAAATTTTAATCTCTAGCTAAATTTTAAATCATATATATATGCTAACCTTAAATCTACAAAAACAATATAATTAAAAATAATTTTATAATAAAAAACTGACTAATATTCATCAATTAAAAATTAGATTCTCTTATACTTATTTTGAAAACATACAAAAATACTATACATATATAAAACAAATTAGGCACTATTTATTTATGTATTAATATATAATTGTTTAACTCATTTCTTCTACGAGTTAATTTTGTAATTGATTTTTGTGTATATTTTACATTATTGGAAAATAATTAATAATAATTAATATAATAAATGTGGTAGGTGCAGCAAAATTAGGTGACAGCCTGTACCTCTCTTGCAATTGTACATCTATACTCTCCATTGCTTCACCATTTTTATGTATGTTTTTATTTTATTTTTTTTTCTATTACCACTTGTTTGTTCTTCAATTCCATGCAATGCAACTCACTATTTAAATTCTTGGGGTCCCTCCTTCCTTCTCTTTCTCTCTTCCTCTCTCTCCAAGTGACTAGTAATTATAGCTTTCAAATTTATTTGGATTGCTTCACAAAATTTCTAGTGACTCATCATAATATGAATATATATAGCCTTGGAGAAATGAAAATCTTCACTTCTATTTTATATATATCATTCATATGATATAAAAGAAAGCCTATATGTTCTCCTAATAAATTTCCTCATCAAAATCTTCTTATCTTGCTATCTTCTGAAGCTTTATTTGCAGTAAGTATATATATCTTCTTATCTTGCTAGCAGAAGATCAGATAATAATGGAGGATTCAATAAAGAACATGATTGTTGTTGGAGTTATTTCATGGTCAACAGCATTTCTTGTTTCAAGGAGGATTCTTCTTAAGAAGCGTTCTTATGATTTCAGCAACAGAGTTATCTCAACAATCCATGCAATTTTGGCAGTTACATTGGCTTCAATCTCTGTTCAAGATTGGAAATGTCCAATGTGCCCTGTAGCTTCAAAATCTTCTCTCAAACAGGTACTATATTATCTTTGTATTATTGGAAGTGTTTCTAGTATACCTAGAAACATGGGTGTTTTTGTATTTTTAGTCGTTGATCTTAGTTATAAGATATATATATGATTAAGATCAACGGCTAAAAACACAATAACACCTATGTTCCAGGTATACTTGAAATGTTCCGTGTATTATTTAAGAGGTGGCTTGGTTTATGGCGGTTAAGATGGTTAAAAAATTATTAGCTGAAACACGGTGGGCATGTATCCGCTTTTCATATGCTAGCTCAACTTTGATCACCGTCCCCAGAAACGTAGTCAGTATTCACTACTTTTATATTTTATATTATAATGCTTTGTAAGATACTTTGTCCGTCAAATCACATTTTTATTGATTATTTTTATATGTTACAATAAACACAGAAAAATTTAAAAATTAATACAGAGACCAAAATTCAAATCAAACCATCTTAATTTTGTATATATATTTATTTTCTTCTGAAAATTATGGCAAGATTACATGTATTGAAAGACGTTATGGGGAGAAAGGTGATAATGTTTGAAGTGTGAATTTTCAGATGGAAGTTCTGGCAGTGAGCCTTTCATATCTCATTTATGATTTGGTGTGTTGTCTGTTTGGTGAAAGAATGAATATGGACACCACCATCCACCATTTGGTTAGCATTGTTGGAATTGGAGCAGGGCTTTGCTATCAAAAGGTAATTACTAAATAACCACTGTATATTAATTACTATTTCTCATTTTTTTAAGAAGTATTTAATCTGATTTTGTCAACATATTTTATTTCCAAAGTAGCAATAACTAAATTTTACCTTTTTTACATTTTTTAAAGTAAAATACTAATTAATTTGAGTTGTTCTAGTGGCCAATTCACTAGTTCGCATATGCAAGTGTCAAGGATTTAAATCCTTGTGCATGTAGCAACCCATTGGCTTGGATTTACCTTGATCTACCGGGTTAACGAATATAGTTGGAAAAAAATTAAAATAATATTTTATCAATAAAAATTCAAAATATTGATAAATTTATTCATGATGAACAAACTTAGTGTTGAATTTTTTTATTGAACAAAAGTAAAAAACCCATTTTTAAAAATTTGATTAATTAAAGAGTGCCTAATTGTGGCTGCATATGTGGGGGCAGTCTGGTTCAGAAATGGTGGCGTGTTTGTGGATAACAGAGATGTCAAGCCCTTTCTTGCATTTGAGGGAACTTCTCAAAGAACTGGGTTACAAGGACACTCCTCTTAATTTGGCTGCAGATGTAAGTACTTCAACTTTTGGGTTTTGGACCCATTCAAAATTTGTAATTAATTTAGCCCCCTTAATTAGGTTAACAAAGTTTCTACAAGAAAGGGAACTTTAGCTGTCTCATTACAGTATGATCGGAGAGTAGCTAATTTATCAATTATGCCAAGTAGGTTAAAAAAAAAAAAAGTTAAAAAAAAAACTAGGGAACCAGTACATTAGGACCAATAGAGAGCCAACACATAGTTACGAATAATAATTCATATAAATTTTAGATGATAACTTAATCTTAGATATATAAGTTCCGAATAATAACTCATATAAATTATAGATGATAACTTAATTATTGGCAACTTAATTATTGGCTTCCTAACGTTGGCTTCCTAGCACTATTCAAAAAAGTAATCACTAAAATAGATATAGATAAAATATATAATACGAAATATATATTAAAAGTGTGTGGAATAATATATATAATTAATTGTGACTATTTTTTTTTGTTATTATTATGGATAACATTTTTGCTAATTTATTGATACATATGATTTATTAAATTAGAACTATATTTTTGGGGTTTAGTTAATATATGTTTTAAGAATATATGATAAAATTATCAATTAATTTTTTTTAATAAAAATGAATAATATTTAAATTTTTGAACATATACTATATATGACAAAAATATGATCAACCTAGCTAACAATTTAAGTTTTGGAATATTTTCAGCTTCTGTTTGCTGCCATATTTACATTTGCAAGGATGGTGGCTGGACCCTATCTCACCTATGTCACTGTATCTGCCAATAATCCATTTCTCATTAAGGTATAAGCATTATTCCTAGAAAAGTATCAACTAATTTTTTTAGAAACTATTTTATTAATTTCTTCTGGGAAGGTATTTAAATGATTCCATTACACTGTTACAGGCCATGGCATCAGGTTTGCAGCTAGTAAGTGCATTCTGGTTTTTCAAAATCCTAAGAATGGTGAAATACAAATTGACTAAGAAGAGACCTACATCCATAAATGGCACCAAGCATGTCAACGGTGTAAAGTAGATTCCATGGTTCAAAATTTCAACATAGCTAGCAGTCCAAGCTTCCACATGTTCATTTTTTGTAATAATATTTGGTGTATAATATTTGGTGACTGCCACAACACTTTGGGACATTAATGCCACATCTACAATAACTTTTATGCTACATAGTTTTCAGAAGATATATTTAGAAATTTTAGGATACTATATCATCACTATTAAGTATTAACCAATAAATTGCCATTACTAGGAATAAATATCAAAACTAATTTATAGGTTAAGATTGTTATGCAAACAACTGTCTTGTGTCTTCAACCATAAACCAGAAAACCATACACAAGCCTAAGAACCAATACTAAGATATAAAATACAAACTCTGAGAAAGTGAATCCAAAACAGAAACCAAGTGCAATTGAGTTTATGAAGAATAACTCAATTGAATATCTTCCCCTTCATGGCTTAGTTTCATTGAAATGTTCTCTCCATCCAATTTCAAAATTCAGATAAAGAAAGGCACAGCACAAAGAGAACATTGCATTCTTTGGTCCACAAGTTGAACAGATTGCATAATGTATCTTACTTGTTCAGATGATGCACTGCCTAGATATCCATGGCCCTAAGAATTTTTTAAGTTCTTTACTCTTTCCCAAAATCAGCACTGTAATGAGCACTGGATTCAAGCTTCTTAGCATCATTCAGTTTTCGAACAGCCTGAAACCCAAGAATGAAGTCAAATTATTGTTCTGTTACATGAATGGGTAAAAACACCTCGTATGTAATTAATACACAGAAAAATTGCTCCCTCTAGATGGAATTTACCTTCATAAAATCTTCATGGATCACATAGTCACGCTCTGCACGAATTGCGACCATTCCAGCTTCTGTGCAGACGTTTCGAAGATCGGCCCCATTAAAGCCCTGTAAGTTTGCACCCAAAAAAGAAAAATCAGACATCGATCAGTTGGCTAATAAAAGTAACCAAATTGTTTGTGCTCACCTCTGCAAGCTTCACAACAGCTTCATAATCTATTTCGCCATGCTTAGCAATCCCAGCAGCATGAATCTTGAGAATTTCCATCCTTGATAGTTCATTTGGCAATGGAATTTCTATTTTCCTATCCAACCTTCCAGGACGCAGGAGAGCAGGGTCCAATACATCGGGTCTGTTTGTTGCCATTATCATTTTAACCTACATTTCAGCAACACAACAATGTTATTATCAACACAACAAATTTTCCATAAAACTTATTCTAGAGAGGGCCAATCATTGCAAACATAAGATAACTAATCAGAAATAGTCGATACAATTTACATTACATTTGAATCATATCTTGCATGGTCTATATAGGCTTTATACAACTACACCCACATACCCAACAAATAAAACACCGGGATAAAGTTTTTAATCCTTCTAAATTGCCACAAGGAAGAGAGCAAATGTTTCTAAACTATCATGATAGTCTACAAATAAAAAACAGGTAATGAAGCTGTACCTTTCCTAGTTGATCAAATCCATCTAGTTGATTAAGCAACTCCATTAGTGTTCTCTGAATCTCACGATCAGCACTTGTTCCCTCACTAAAACGGCGACCACCAATGGCATCGATCTCATCCATAAAAATGATGCAGGGCTGGACAAACAAAGTAGAGATTCAGAACAACTTCAAACACACATACATACATATTCTATACAAATAGATAAACAAACACACATATGAAAATACAAATACTTCACACAAGAATCTCACCTGGTGATCACGTGCATACCCAAACATTTCTCTTATCAACCTTGCACTTTCTCCAATGTATTTATCAATTATGGCACTTGAAACAACCTACGTCAGAAGTTAGGGGGTAAGGCACTATTACCTTAAAGGAAACTTCAAATACAGATATTCAGCAAGAAACAAATCTGACCTTCAAAAAGTTAGCATCAATATTACTGGCAATTGCCCTAGCTAAGAGTGTTTTACCCGTACCAGGAGGCCCATAAAGGAGAACGCCCTAAAATTGAAAATAGAGAATATTCCAGTCAAATGCAAATTTACAAACAAACAAAAAAATGTTACTTTACATACACCTCCAGACCACAAAATAAAGATGGAAGGCATTGTGCCAAAAACAGAGTAACACCAAACAGGTCAATCACCTTAGGAGGTTTAATTCCAACACGAAGAAAAAGTTCTGGATTCATCAGAGGTAATTCAATTGATTCCCTCAATTCCCTTATCTGATCAGAGAGGCCACCAACAGCAGAATAACTCACATTACCAGGATCCTCGTGCAGCATATTGTACACAACTGGATCAACCTGTCAACTCATGACAGATTAGTGCTACTTATCCATCATATAAACAACCCAAAATAAACACAGGACATGAACATATTCATCAAATAATAATCTCAAGAGAATGAATCGTGCTACATACTTCACGGGGAAGAGCTCGCATTATGGTGAGTGTTGTCATATCGAGAACCACTCTTGTACCGGAAGTCAATTTTTCCTTATCAACTTTACTCCGGCATCCTACTACATACCTTGGTCCGCTGCTTGCTTTAACAATCACTGGATAACCAAAGACACAAAACACAAGCTCTGATCATTGAACCAATCAAATATCCAAATCAACCAACAAGTAGTTTATGATATAGCTACCTTCCTAGCTAACTTAACTAAATCAATTTAAGCAAAGAAAGGATCAATTTAGTAATAAAGACAGATAAGATCAACTTACACCACCTAAGTTAAATTAACTCTCAAACCATTAAATAACCTTTTCATTCCACTATCATTTAATACTTTCTTCTATATGGATTAAAATTAACATAAAAATAAGACCGATTTATCACATTCTTATCAATGTTCGTTCTGAAAATATATAGTTATAAGGGTAATTCAATACTAAGGATACATTACAACATCATTAAGTAAGTGTGCCGAGTCTTAAATCAATGTCAATTGACACCTCCACTAATCTAAAGCAGAAAAACCTGAATACAGAGTTCAAAAATAAAAGAAAGGATAAAAATTTACAGCGTTCATTGTCAAGAGGCCTGAGAACTTCCCCAATGATCTGGCCAACGCTTTGAAGAGACTTCAAGTCATCCTCCGTTTTGTTGAACTCTTTCTTCGAAGCACGCAAATTCTCTCTCACTGCCACAACAATTCAGTTCCAAATAAATCAAAATCAACAAATTAATCTAAAACCCTAACAGTAGTAGCCAAAGCAGATGAACAACAATCAGAAACCCTAACTTTCCAGAAATCAAAGTTTCTTTAATCAAAAGAGAGACGAACCTGATCGTACTCTGGATTCCAATTCCTTGTGCTGGAGGAGCTTCTTGCGATAATCCGCCACCGCGGTACGACGTCGTACGGCGTCTTCAGCTTCTGCCATTGTTAGTAAATTGCTTCACTTTGCAGAGAGAAGAATGAGAGAACCTTAGATATTTTGATTCCTTCCTTCGATTTTGGATAACAACACAGGAAAAAGGAGCTTAGCTATGATCTCTGTGCTTTGTTTCCAGAATCTAAAGATAGTTGCTGCGACTTCTACTCATTCACAAGCTACCGTCATAACCGTGTCTTGTTGTCTACGGCAGTTTATACTTGAAATGTCCAAACTACCCCTACACAATACACACAGCTTCATCTCTTTGGCTGCTTATAAATTAAAATGTATGGATGAATAATCAAATTCCTTCTTCATATATCAACTTATTCAAATTAATCCTAAAAAAAATTATTAGTCAAGTATATACTTCCCTCAATTAGATTGATTTAACTAATAAATTTAAAAAATGTGATATCATTTAGGATGAATTTGAACATTAATTCTAACATGTTCTTTTTCATTTAATTGATAGAATACTGATAATTATATGCTTTAGAAACTAATATAATTAACAAAAATCTTCAATAACCAATTTCAAGAACAAAATATATATTTTATGAATAAATTTAGACGTTAACTCTTAGAAGTAGGAAAGATTATTGATATAATTGAAGCACCTAATAAAATAGTTATGTTAGTCAGTTTTTCTTTTCTAAAACTAAAAATTAAATGGCTATGTTAGTGTGTCATATTTTGTTGGTTAGCTCTAATTGAAATTTGTTTGTTTTGAAAGGATCTTTCCTTTTTTTTTTTTTTTTTTTGCAATATTGGAGAGGTTAGTTTATTAGGCATGCGGCTTGGTGATACTTGGTGCACACACAAAAAAAATTTAAATATTTAGTACATCCCAAAAACAATCCAATATTTAATTCAATAAATAAGTCACACTATTATATAAATGAAGCAAATGTAATGACCTCTGCTTTGTATTGTTCTTGATGTGCATTAGTGAGGAACCAATTTCCACACTTCTCACATGGAAATTGGTATGGTTATGAGTAGATTGGAAGTGTTCCTCGAGCACTTTTCAGGGAAGGAAGAATTGCAAAGAACACAATCAAAGAGAATAGGAGGTGGAGGTGGAGGTGGAAATTGGAAATTGCACAATTGATATGATTGGAAATTGCTTCTTATCACTTTTTTCAATACTATTCCTTTCCATTTTACTAAAATTTCTAACCTTTTTTTTTTTTAAATCAAGTGTAAGTATATAATTGCAATTTAGTTAATCTTTATAATTGGTCTTAAGTGATTATTAATAAAAATTCTAAAATATTTAATATGTAATAGAATTCACGTACTTGGAGAGTACTATAATGAATAATCAAATCAATTAATATAGTTCTATAATTAATATTTTAATAGAAGAAATATATATAGAAGAAAAAATGACGATTAATTAATATGAGAAAAAAAATAATGAAACAATAACCGCAACCCAAAATCACAATATTTGGTGATTATTATTGAAGTGCATAATAAAATACTTATGTTGTTCGGTTTTCCTTTTCCTAAACTAAAAATTAAATGATTATGTTAGTGTGTTATATTTTGTTGGTTAGCTCTAATTGGAATTTGTTTGTTTTGAAAGGATCTTCCCTTTGATTTCTAATATTCAAGAGGTTAGTTTATTAGGCATGCTGCTTGATGATACTTGGTGCACACAAAAAAATTTGATAAATTAGTACATCCCAATAACAATCCAATATATGATTCAATAAATAAGTCACATTATTATATTAAGTTCATCCAATAACAATCCAATAATAATTATTTATTATTAAGTTGATCTAATAAGTCACAACTATACTAGTGAATATACCCGTGCGATGCACGAGAATTGATTAACATTTTTATATTTTAAAATTAAATTATTTTTCATATGTATTTGTGAAATAGTTTTTGAAAGATAAGATACGTATATTTTTTTCTAAAATTACTTAAAAAATTTAAAAATAAATATTTTATTCATTTAGGGAGTATTTTTGAAACATTTTAGTAAACCTCAAGAATAAAAAATATTTTGTATATTTTTAATATGAATAGTGCTAGGGAACGTTAGGAAGTCATTAGAGAGCCAATAATTAAGTTATTATCCAAAATTTATATGAATTATTATCGTTAACTCATATATCTAACATTAAATTATCATTCAAAATTTATATGAGATATCATTCGTAACTATGTGTTGGCTCCCTATTGGTTATGATCTATTGGTTCCTTAATCTTTTTCTTAAAAACGTTGCGTGAATTATATCGATTATATATTATATTTATACCATTAAGATTAATCATTTGAGATATAATTATATCAATATAGACTAATTACTATTCTAATGGTCATCAAATAAGAACACTTTTAATAGAAATAAAATTGATTTGCAAATTCAAAGTCATTAATCATATTCAATATATATTTTAATGTTAAATTTCAGAAGAAAAAAAATCAAAATAACTGCAACTAAACATTTTAAATTTATAGAATACAACTCTATAAAATCAAATTTTAATATCCTACTTTTTTGTGCAAGAATTTATATTCTCTTCTATCGTATTTATTAATCAATGTTAGATATGATAGTTTTAAAACTCAATGGTTAATTTCTAATAATCCCTTATAAAAATCAAGTAAAAATAATAAAAATAAACATTGATTTTAAGAATAAAAAAATAACCGAAGAATTTTAATTTATATCCTCTATCATATCTAAATCATAAAAACACTTGTACATTTATGAAAAAGATAAAATTTTAATTTATACCCATTATAAATTAACTTTATTTATAACCGAAAAATATATTATTATTGTATGAAACAATTACAATAACAGAAAAAAATGATAAAAGTCAATTGTTTTAGAAAAAATCGATATAAGAAAGAATTAACTTAATTATTAAAAATGATAATATATATTCTTGTAATCATTGACAAATCTCGCTGAATTAAGTATTAACTTTAACAAATCTTATTATTTAATAAATAATACTATCCAAAATAATGTTTTAAGTATTAACTTTAATAAATCTTATCATTTAATAAATAATACTACCCAAAATAATGTTTATAAGAGAATCACATGAAAACTAACACCAGAATGCGTCACGCCAGCATGTTTGACTACTATGCATTTATGATCATTATATAATATAAATGATTTGTGTGATAAATTATTTTCTAAAATAATCATTTAATACTTATTAATCTTTATTTTAATTAATATAATTAATATAAATTACTTTATTAAAATTTTGCATTGTCACATCGGAATGCTCCATCTCAGTATGTTATTAATGTAATAAATGTTTTTTATGTAAATAATTGACAAACTTTTTCACAATATTTTTTCAAAAGTAATGTTGAAAAAAGAGTTGTTGATTTGTGTTAAAAAAATTATATATTAAAAATCATGTGCAAAGCTAATGTAATAAATATTGATTTGTGTTTAAATTAATATGAATTACTTTTTTAAAAATTATACATAAGAGATAATGCAATTTAATTTTAATTTGCATTTAAATTAATATAAATAAATAAATAAATTATTTTTGTATTAAATGTTGATTTTGTGTTTAATTACTTTTATAATTTTATTAATATTTAAATTTAAATCTTAACTATTTTTTTTTTCGGATAGCTCTCTCCTATTTTATAATTTTATTATTGTAATATGATGTAGAAAAAAAAGTAAAACAAATTAAAAAGTATATAGAATTTATCCCTTAAAATAAAATGCATACATAATAATAAAAAACAAAAAATATTATTTATTAGAAACAAACATAAAGTAAATACTTATACTAATTAATAATCTCCAAAAAATAACATAAAATAATTAAATCACTTTCATTAATGGATATTTTTTATTTTCTTTCTTCATTTATATATAATCATCCATCTATATTCATTTTAAAATCAATTTGAAAACTAAACATGCATTATAATGTACGATATAATCAATTTCGCACCTAATTTTTATATAATTACATTATATCTTGATTACTTCTCTTAATAATTTCTTCTCATAAAAGGATATACAAAAATCTAATTAATAATACTTTTTTTATTATATATCCATGAATCATGATTATTCTTCATTTAAATAAGAAATACATGCCGTAACAATTCAAAAACTTGAATCAAAATACGTCGTATCACCAAGTGCCAGAATTCATTTCTTTCGATTCAAACAGTTATGTAAAAAATTGATTCCCATCATAAATTTGTTAAATTCCTTAATTGATTATTTTTTTATAATTAAAATCTTTAATTGATTATATTTTTATTTTTTAATTTTATTTTATGACTGAGTATTTCTTTAAATAGATGTTTAAAATTTAAAGTTTAGAGTCTATGTCTTAACATAAAAGAAAATTTTAATATTTTTACATATTTCAATCTTTATATCCATAATTGATTGATTCCCATTATATTTAGATTATTATATTATCCAATTGATCCATGTTATAAACAAAATCTCTAATTTATTACATTTCAATTTTCAAGTTATATCACACAATTGATCGATTAATCCAACTAATAATAATAAGAGATAAATTGACTTCTGTTTTGTTTTTATGATTTATTAAAGTAATTAGTTTTCATAATAATAAAATATATACGAACACTAATATTATTCAAATAATTGAGAACTCATTTTTTATTTATAAGATGTGGCTCATCAGCACAGAAAAATAATATAAAATACGATAGTATAGAATCAGTTATGTATAGCACAGAAATATATATAGTGTACCTCAATAAAAAATCAAAATAAAAGAATAAGACGTGAATATATGAAGATATACAGTATTAGAATAATTCTTTTTGACATTATAGAGTATGACTATTTTTTTTATCTTGATGAAATTAATTCTAAACTTAATTCTTTAATCACAATATCACAAAAAATTAATTCTAAACTTAATTTAAAAGAAAGAAAAATTAAGGACAGTGAAAATATAAAAGAAAATAAAGAAATGCATGCTAACATAAAAAATAAAATATTATTATCACCTCTTAATTTATTCGTACCGTTTATTAAAAGGAATGAAAAATTTATAAAATATGCAAAATAAAAAAAAAAGCAAATTTAATTTAGTAAATTGATTAAAAACTAAAATTAAAATAAAAGATTGAATAAAACACTTCAAATAACTTTATAATGATATAACTCAAACTATATTTTTTATAATTATTATATAAGAAAAAAATAATTAAAAAAACTAACCGCATGAATAATTATTATATAAGAAAAAAGAATTAATATAAAACAAAATCTAATATTATAGAATTTGAAAAATAAAGATAAAAAAAACTAAAAATTTAAGAAATTACGAATATCGTACCTGAGAGAGGAGTATCAAGCATGTCTAGTTTTAATATATATGCAGAAGATGACAAAAAAAAAAACTAAATTAAATTAAATTATTTAATGTATTTTCTTGTCTTATTTATCATTTACTAAATAATTAAAATGTATTCCAATAAAATCAAATAATTGATATAATTGACATAATAAAGGTAATAAATGTTAATTTTTATTTCTTTAATTTAATTAAAAATTAAAAATTTAATTTTCATGTATTGTCAATATAAAATAGTTTTACATATATATCCAATCAGATATTATCACATTTTCAAAAGTAATTAATTTTTAAACTTATTACTTCTAAAATCATATAAATGCATAAATCTGATTGAATGATTGTGTAAAACTCTTTAACTGTCGGTGCATCAAAATTATATATATCAAAATTATATATATATATATATATATATATATATATATATATATATATATATATATATATATATATATATATAT
>JASCZI010211998.1:7712-19582 GCA_036250425.1 Stylosanthes scabra
ATAAACATCATTTCAATTTTCAGGTCAAGTTTCACCAACAGAAATCACAGGAAAGTGTAGTTACCTTATCAAAGACAAGCCTATCAAAAAATGGTGCTGCTTTGTCTTGTGGAAGACCCTTCTCTAAGTATCCCAACTTGCTGTCATCAGCATTTAGATTAATCACTTTGCATGAAATTAGAAATTAAGGGTCTAAAACAGAATTGTTTAGTGGCGAAACATACTAGTTATATGCATACTGAAACAATGCACTTCGCAATGCTCCTCCGGATGAAATTTTGCTGTTGATACCTTCAGGCATAAGGTAAAGCTTACATACAAGTCATTTGCTACAAATTAAGACATTTATCAGTTAAGGTAGCAGTAGCACTAAAGTAATCTTTCTTTACCAGCATAAACACGGTCGAAAACTCTAGGAACACCGCAAAATATAGTTGGTTTGAGTGCCTGAACATCCTCCATTAAGTACCTAACATCCTGCAATAATTAACATAGAATGAAGCATCAAAATAGAACTCATACAAGAAGCAGCAGAAAACTAATGATGAAAATTGAATCCTTCGCTTACGCCTTGCCAGAATCCAATGGAGGCTCCTCTGTAGATGCAATAGGTCTCCATTATCTGGTCATATACATGAGCAAGAGGAAGAAAAGAGAAGTACACATCATCTTCACTTGCCTGCAGCAAGTAGTACACATTATGAGTAGAGAAAAATCAGAACAGGAAAAAGTGTGGTATGAAATTTGTGAAGATTCAAGAAGATTGCCATCTTACTGGTTTGTCTGTTAAATCAAGTACTTGATCAATAGACAAAACTTCAGCCATGAAAGCTTCATTCTTGATAATGACACCTTTCGGTTCTCCTGTTGTTCCACTTGTGTACATGATGGTGCAAATATCAGTCTTCCTTTTTGGTGGTAGATCAGCATCCAGATTCCCCTTCATGCAGAGCAGAAGATACAGGATTAGACAAATTCAATCAAAGTGGTTCAAATTTTTGCTTTTGAACATGAATATGCAATAAAAAATCAGCTATGTTTCCTACCAACTGGAGAAACTCTTCCCAAGAGAAGCAGTATGCACCGAGTTCCTCGGCTTCCTTCTTTTGCGCGGTCGAAACATTACCAAAACTCACAATTGCTACATCATTAGATTGTAGAAGTTGGTTAGCATTGAAAAAAAAGGAAAGATTATTATCCTCAGAAACTGAAAAGAAAATAGAAAATCATTTGACATACTTTTAAGATTTGAAGAACACTGACCAAGACAAGACAAAATCTGTGAAATTGAGAAACAGTTAAATCAATCATCTCCAACAAATTCAAGAACTATCTAACACAGAAGGAAGATAGCAAGCATCAAGAACAATCAATCACTCACAGAAGGAATCTTGTTATCCTGTACAAATGCTATTGAAACTTGAGCATGGTTTATGATAAACTCCACTACATTTGGACCAAGTGTGTCATACAATGGAACATATGTTACTGAATGGCTATTACAAGCCTGCAGCCACCAAATTCAAATCAGTTTCTTGCTGATCAAGTATGATTTTTCTTTTTCCCTACAGAATTTCAAGATATATGTATACCTCCATTGCAATTATCCATTCTGGGCAGTTAATTCCATATATCCCACAATGATCACCCTATATAAAATAAAGTACTAGTTAGTTACATTAGGTGTATACAAATTAGTATAAAGGAGGAAGATGGTGATTGGTGAGGTGAGTTATTACAGGATTGACACCACGGCTACTCATGGCTGAACCAATTCTGATAGCAGTTTCATAAGCCTCCTGATATGTCAGCCATTTATATGGATCAACCTGCAAATCCAGTTTCACCTTTACATAACAGCAAATTCATCTACTTTATTCTTTTTTTCTTAGTTAAAATGTGCTTTAACAGTTACAAAATTGAAAAAAAAAATTAAATGTTAACTAAATTACCAATGTTTCCATTAAAATAAATAAAAATAGTTTATTCTATGCACTATGACACTGCTATTTTTTCTATGTAACAACATTTACTTAGATATGAATCTTAGAACCTCTGATTCAGATTTTTGACGACGACCTAGCATTGGTTTGCTGGGGTACTTGCTTGCAGAGTCCCTGCAAATGGAAGCATCAAAACAGACAAAATATATTTAATCACTTCATAAAAGAAAATAATCAAAGTTTATAACGTCTGGCCTATTAGCTCAGTTGGTTAGAGCGTCGTGCTAATAACGCGAAGGTCGCAGGTTCGAGACCTGCATGGGCCAAACTTAATTTTTTCTTTTCACACCAGTTATAAATAATATTAATAACTACTAAAAATGCCAAGCATTGTGAAGAAAATTCATTCATGAAAAGCTTTAGAAGAGAAGAAAGAAAACAAAAAATGTGACCTGAAGAAGTGCCATGGAGAATCCAAGTTGGAGGGCAAGTGAAGAAGGGAATCTTTGGCATAGATGCATCTGTAGACAGGACCTGCTGAAGGCTTATCATGAGTGGCTGCTCTTCCTTCCTCCACCCTCACACTGTATACTTCATCCCCCATTTTTCTTGTTTTTTGTTACCTTGTAATAATAATTTTCATTTTTCAACTTTGTAAAGAGTACATGAATTTATCAGAGGGATAGATAATGGCGTTAGGAGAGTTTGTTGAGCTGATGCAATAAATTTCAATCAACATTTAATAAAAGTTCACTTGCCATATATATATAAATATAATCTCGTCATTTTTTATTTAATTATGGAAAGAAAAAATAATATTTTCTGTAGGATATATCATAAATAAAATAACAATCTTTATGTGGCTTTTTGCATGATTGGAGGAAAGCACCACATCAATGGCCATTGCATTTATTTTGGCTGTGAAAGTTTGGTGAACCTTGCCTTCCCATAACTCAGAAACTTATAAGGAAATTTCTCCTCTAATTTTCCCTTCTATTTATTATTTTTTAAACACTGCCAAAATTAACTATTAATATAAAATATATATCGAAAATAAATTATATTTCATACAAACATGTAACATTTTTGTTTTTGAATATCCAATCACATATAATTGAGTTTTTTTTTTTTGTGACCATGTAAATATGTAATTGAGATTATTGTTGTTACTTGTTACTTATTCTTTTAATAAAAGAATACCTAATACCGTTTTTGTTTTAACTACAATGATGTATAATATGTCTTATTACTAGCAATTCAGAAAAATTATAAAAACAAGAGATGGTGAAAATATATAAAGACATAAAATTTAAAACAAAATACAAATTTTTATATATATTCTCATTGAAAGTTGAAACAGCTGCCATGTAGCAGGTAATATTATATTTACAAATTATTAGAATTGAAGTAATTATTTATGAGGGACTAATAATGCTGATGCAGGTGCATTAATGGTGTCCATGTTTGATAGTGAAACCCACCTGCCTGTCCAATAATATAATAATGCATCCTTAAATATCAACCACCTAATATATATAATACAAGTCAATGTAATGTTGAGCCAATTTCAATTATATTTTGGAGAAAAAAAAAAAGCACCTTTCCATAACTAAACATCATATTAATTTCAATAGGAGTAAAAAATTTTAAATTGTTATCCAATTAAATTTATATATTTATATGATTTTTAAAATAATAAATTTAAAAATTAATTATTTTTATTAATGCAACAATTTATGATGAATAAAAAGAAAATATATGAAATTTTTTTTTTTTTTTTGTTTCTTTATCATCCCATTTATAAGCCTTGACTTTTTAATAATTGGATAAAGATGACTTTAAAGCCGAATGGAAGAAGAATGAAATATATTCAATGAAGAATAAAACCATGGATGAAGAAAAATGAGTTTGGGTAGATAAGGTATAAGCAAGTTTAATTAATGGTTTGATTATTAGGGTATCATTAGCTATACTATGTCAAAGCCACCTTAAACTCTTAACAATAATAGTGTACACCTAACTAAATTAAGTGACCATCTATTTGACCATAATATATACAAGTTATTAATTACTGTTGTTATTTATTTGAATAATAATAATAATAATAATATATGTTTTCATCATCATTATTATAATTAAAGTGTCACATAGTGTTAGAGACATAAGATTTATTATTATTGTTTCGTAACATTGATGTGCACTCTCCTTATGACTCTCACTTAACTTCTTGAGTTTTACATAATAATAACTTACAAGTGATTTACTAAATAGAAAAATTCAAGACTTGAACTATCCAAATAAACAAACATAGATGATTGATTAATGAAGTAACTTCCAATTAATTCATCTTACCAGACATTTTGTTTCACTATATTACATGCTTAGGCCCAAATTGATGGGCTGGATGCATAAAACTCCGAATAGAATTGGGCCGGGTTGGGCCTAAGGACCTCTTATGGAGTTCACTCTAATTTATAATTACATCAAGCATTAAACAAAGAAGAAAAATTACATGAAGGAATGTGAAAATACAAAAAAAAAAAAGAAAAGAAATGTATTAGTAATATGAAAAATTGATGGCGGAAATAGCAGGGTGAAGTTATAGGGTTAGATATGCTTAGTCAAAAAAAGAGAAAGAAGGTGAATTGATGCACGTAAATTAACAAATATAGGCATTGAATAATGACACATAATAGAAATTGAGGTAGACCATACACACAAAATTGAAAGCATAAACCTCATATTTCCCCACTGGGCTTTCCCACATAGCATAAGTAATATTTACAGCACATGAACCCTAACCCTAGGTAGAGTAAAAATTAGATGAAAAGATTCCCAAGATGAGAAGCATATAAATGGCATTAATTATGTGATGATGAAAGGGGTTCACATTGACAGAGTGACACACACACCATATTAAACGAATCAAAGCAATGTTGCTTGTCAGCATACCCAATGCCATATACAATTAATGCCTTCGTCTCTCCTCATAACACTATACAAAAACTAACCCTACTTCTCTATCTATACTCTATACTCCTATAATCTCTTGTTTCTTCCTCTCCTTCAATTCTTCCACATGCATATTCAGTCGGTGCCAATGCCATACACTATGCAAAATTCCAAAACTCACCCTCTCAATCTCCAATGTCTTCTCATTTATGACCTTGCCTCATTTAAAACTCTCACCTTTCTCATCACCACAGAGAGAGAAAGAGTCCTATTAGGTTAAGTATTGTATTGTCTCTGTGACTCTCTCTCTCTCTCTCTCTAAAATAAATGCCGTAGAGAGGGGGTGCCATTAATGAGGCTCTACAAATTGGCAGACCAATATCATTAAATTAAACGCATGCTACCACCCCCCATCCATTCATTGACCTGACCCACTGCACCGCCATCCACCACCACCACCACCTCCTCTTTCCTCTCCGGCGGTTCTTCCAATGCAATCTTCATCGTCCACGTGTCCTCCTTGCACGCAATTCCACCAAAAAATTAATCTTTTCTCGTACCCAGTTCCAATTTTCTCCTTTTTTTTTTTTCTCTCTTCTTCAATCATCTTCTGTTGAACCTCTCCGGCGAAAGCAGCGCCTCGGGATCGCCGCATCTCAGCCGGCTCGACGAAAACCCCGCCGCGCCGGCAGCAGCCGAGGAGGTCAATACGGATGATCTTAAGAACATGGGGCTGGCGATGGATTTACTCCGCCGCGACGAGCTCCCGCCGCCGGCGTACCTCATGCTTGACTCCGACAACGGAAAAAACCCTCTTCGCCGGAAAAACGGTGACTTCATCCCTCTGTAGTATCGGAAAGAGAACACTCTCGGCTTCCCAATAGACCCAAACGGCGAAGGTCTCTTGCTCCAGAAACTGCTGCTGCTCCCTCCTCTCCGGTACCGCCACGGCGACGCCGTCGCCGGCTCCATCACCAGCATCCTCTCCGACGCCAAGCTCCTTTCAAACCCAAACGAATAAGAACGTTTCAAGAGAAAGTCTCTCCCATTGAACCCTTCCTCGGGAACTTCCACGGTGATCTCCGGCGCCGCCGAAACCGCCGTCGTAGAATGACGATGATCCTCCGGCGGAGGCAGAGTGTTCTCCGCGGTTATCCTGTGGAAGATCGCGTCGTCATCGAGACTTGGTCGGATCCTGGCTGCGAACATGGGAGTAAACGGCGACGCGGCGGAGAGAACTCCGGCGCGGCAGAGAGGGCAGTTTGCGTGGGAACGAAGCCAAGCGTCGATGCAATCAACGTGGAAGGTGTGGGAGCAGAGAGGCAAGGTTCGGACGTAATCATCGTCTTCGAATTCGAAGAGGCAAACGGCGCAGTCACGGCGTGAAGATGAACGGCGAGAGGAGGTGCTGTTGAGTTCGCCGGCGTATAAGGCGGCGTAGAGGGAGAAAGGGATGGTTTTGATGACGGAGTCGTCGAGGCCGTAAGGGGAGAGGGAGGAGGGTGGGAGATGTGGGTCGAATGGGGAGTCGTAGTAGTAAGGGAGGGAGTCAAGGTCGCCGGAGGAGGAGGGGAGGAAGGAATGGGTGCGGCGGCGACGGCGGAATCGGCGGATGAGACGGTGGAGGGGAGGAGTGAGGTGGCGGGCGATGAGACGGGAGTATGTGACGAGGAGGAAGGCGGTGGCGATGACAACAACCATTGCTATGAGTGGTGGGCTGAAGTCTACCGGAGACTTAGAAGGTGATGGTGGTGGTAGCGTTGACTTGGTCAAGAGAGAAGAAGGAGATGGTGATGGTGATGGTGAGGGGGATGGAGGGTGTATGGAATAACGATGAAGAGAAGAAGAAGAAGGAGGAGGTGGAATGAGGGTTTGTGAATGAGGATGATGGTGGTGCTGCTTCTGTTCCATCTGCATGGACATGGACATGTTGGAGAGAAGAGAACAAGAGAGAATAGAGAATAGAAAAGAGAGTGAGTGAGTGTGAAGTTGATAGTTGATAATGCAACTCAACTAAGACTCAGCAAACTAAACCGTTGACTGTGGATTTATCTTCTTCTCACTTCTCATGCAAATCCTCTTTCTTCTGCTTCTTTTACACTCAAATAAAGGACTAGTATAATAATGCCCAACTCTATGACTATATCCCCCTAATTATAACTATTTTAATAAGAAATAACCTTTAAAATTATTCTTCCATGCGGGGAAATACATAAATAAAAGTTTATTTTCTTAAAAAATAACAAATAAAGTGGATTTGTTTCCAAAACATTACAATAATCATATAAGCTAAACATATCAGATGCTATTAACTATTACTACATTAGCAAAACTTTTATTTTTTGGATTTAGCAAGCAAAATATGAACATATTTGAAGAGATAAATAATTGGGTGTGAGAAATTTAGTTTGTTGACTTTGCTGGCAGGAGGAAGCAGACACGTCATGTTGCGCTGAATTTAAGACTTTTTCACTTTTGACTCAACTCCAACTTCCGCCCTCCCCTGCACGCGCCAAACATTCAAACATCTTTTTTTTTTAAATGAAATCTCTACTATCTAGATGGGCCGAAAAATGTTAACTAATGGGCCTTCATGATCTATGTCTTTGTCTCCCTTTTAAAATAAGAATTAATGGGCCTCATGGGCTCATATTGGAAAATGGTGTTGTACGAATAGAAAAACAGAACAAAATATCTGAAGAACCAAAAACCCTAAATCGAAGAGAAGAACGAATTTGGGGAGCTAGGGTTTAAGCTTTCGATCGATTTGGAAGAAATCAGAAAGAGGAGGCAGCATCATGTTCCCAGGAATGTTCATGCGCAAGCCAGACAAAGCTGCCGCATTGAAGCAGCTGAAATCTCACGTCGCCATGTTCGGTGCTTGGGTTGTCGTCGTTCGAGTCACCCCTTACATTCTTCACTTTCTCAACGGCGAGAAAGATGAGCTCAAGCTCGAGCTTTAGGGTTTCCGCTTCTCTCGCTCCCTTACTCTTCTTCTTCATCAGGTAATCACCCCCTGCCCCCAATTCACTTCCATTTTTCGATTCAATTTTTCGCTGCTTTATATGTTGTATGCGAATTTGGGGAATTCTCTCTTTATTTGCTTGAAGTTTCTGACTTTGCTGGTTGGAAAAATGATTGATGAATAACACGTCCTGCTGTTGTTAACACAATAAGATTTGTGGTTTATTCGACAAAAATATTTGACTTTGAATCGATGAGTTTATTTGCTGTTAGGGATTTAAATGGTAAATTAGGGTCAGTTACTTGAAAATTGAGTGTATCATGTGAGGAATTGAGTTTTGGATGAGGACTATACTTTAATCTACGTTGAAGTTGCAACGTTGTGCCATTAATTTTTTTTAATGAATATAGTATACATCTTAAAATTGGGTTTATGAGGTTATTCTAACTTGATGATTAGCATGATTCTAAAATCATCTTTTTTCTGAAGTTTGAGTTATTGAGTGATTGCATTTTTCACTGTAATCTCCTACCATTCGGAAATAATTGCCATATTTTGGATGTATTTATACTTAATTTGAGGCCACATTCCAAAACACTACATCATTCTGGACAGAGATAGTAGTAGTACCTTGGTTGTGTTTTCTGCTAAAGATGAACTTGTAATCATGTGCTGATTAATTATTAAATTTTTTTTTTTATCTGTTCCTGTGTATATTATGGCTAATCGCGTATACGATCCTTTATAGTAGCTGTTCTTGTGTATATTATAGCTAATCTCGTAGTTGCGATTCTGTCCATAATTTTAATCCTTTGTGCAATTATCTGAACATTTTTTTTTTAAATTTAATGTGCCTCTTTTAAGAAATCCTGTTTTCTTGGTGTCTGCCATTCAATTTGTAGTTTCTTCTACGATACATTATTGATATTCTTTTAATACCTTGCCACATTTTTGTTCATTGTGAAATTGTGTTAATGGTTATGTTTGTTCTTAATTTGTGCAGCTGGCTTTGATATGGAGGAAGAGGTGCTTGGGTTTTGAAACAATTTATGGGAATTATGATTCAATGTAACCCTAAAAATCATTAGTTCTTCTCATAATGTTATTGTTTTAGTTTAAAATGGTGAGTAGACACTGTAAGGCCATTAGACTACAATGATAACCGTGTGATGTGATTAATCTGCTGTTCAGCAGATTTTTCTTTCTAGAATTTCATTTTTTCAGAACCAAATGAAACGATCAAAGAGAAGATTTGAGGCCGAGTACATACACTCATAAATGATAAAACCGATTTATTACACAATTCTAGGTTGAGGTGATCATTTGAGTTGGTTATAATTTGTCTTCTAATTAAGCACAAGTTGCTGGTTGCATGTGTTTTGGTGAGGACTAATCAGATGCTTATAAAACACTGCTAGATGAGCTTTTGTTTAATTTAATTGGTATTACCATTAGTATTAAGTGAACATGTAATAATATATTTATATCTTGGTTAATTTGGTATCCAATGATTTGTTGACACGTATGGCTACACCACCAAAGCGAGAGGGTCCTCCACTACCACTAGTTTTAACATCACTTTCCAACGAGAATGGGGTCACAAAACATGTGACAAGTGGCAAATCTAGGTTCCTTATTTTGAAAGCACTGGTTGACAATGTTCCCCTAGAACCCTATTCATGGTTCATGCAATTTATTAATTCAATTTGGACTAAGATGCCTTTCTCTTCCACAAGTTAGTGCAAGTCTGTAACGACCGTTCAAAACCGTATAAACTTAAATATTAGAGGGATCATTTGCACATAAACGTTTCTACTATAAAGAGAAAGGGTGAGGATAAATGTCATGTCATCTCAGTGCACCTAAAGCCTCTCATAGTCTCACCTATTTAGGACATGCCACCCAACCATGATATTAAAGTAACACACCATGTGTCAGATCCATCATAATAATAAGTATTAACAAATGATAAAGAACTAATAACATTGAGCAACTCCAAGCTTCCATGATCTGAAGAACAAAAAAAAAAAAAAAAGACTTTGAAGGATTTCATGATGATATGATGAAGCTTCTGGTTGGAATTGGAAGAGAGATGTCTGCTTCATCATGGTTATGAAAAAGTGCACACCTCATCATGTATGTATGTCCTTGACGTGCTGGAATTCTTTTCCTAGTCCTTATATTATTATTGTATTGTTTAACACTTGGCACAACACACAAAGGGGTGGTGAATGAGTTGGGGAATTTTGTTTTTCTTTCTACACAAAACAGTTAGTGTTGGGAGTTGTGAGATCTTATCTTGTTGTGGCTCATGTGTGTGTAGCAGCAAAAAAGTTTCAGCTGAATGAATTAAGCTTTGGAAAGCTACAAGAGTGTTAGTGTTGAAGGACAGATATGATAATGATAGAAGCATGTCATAAGGGAATTGAAAAAGAAGAAGAAGAAGAGGAGGACGAAGAGGGAATTAATATTAGTAGAGTACAATCCATGCATTAAAGTGTTTTGCTTTTTAATGGATGAATTACCTGGCTCTGTGGGCACCAGTGCCAGCTTCAGCCTCAGATTGGGCCAGGCTATTTTCTCATCTTCTTCACTCCTCTTTATGTCTTTGGGAGTTGAATTCTACAGCTACACTGCTTTCTGGTACTTCTCCTACATTTTCTGGTCCCCCCTCTTCTTTTTTCTATGGAGATTTTAGGATCTATTGTTAACTAGTCCGTGAATTCATTTTTGTGTTTTTGGATTCACTGTTGATGTGTTAGCTATTTGGTAACAATTATGGGTTTGGTGATACCTTGGAGCTTCACATTAGCATTGGTAGATGGATATTCAGTTCTTGTCAAATGCCCAATTCGTCAACCAGGAATTCTCATGATTATTGTTGTTGGAGATTGGGTATGTAATTAACTGTAACCATCTTTTGTTTCTGATCAAAGAATTTGTATCACTCAAAACAATCTTTTTTGTGTGTTGAACAGATATTATCAACACTGACATTAGCAGCAGCTTGCTCAACAGCTAGTGTTGTGGATCTCTTACTCCATTCCCATGGGAGTTTCTGTCCTCCAAAGCTTTGCAGCAGGTACAGGATATCTGCAATCATGGCCTTCTTCTCATGGTTCCTGTCTTTGGCTTCCTCTCTTTTTAACCTTTGGCTATTACCCTCTTTGTAATTCTCCTGTATAATATTACATTCTATTTTTTACTCTTTTCATACTTAATTTGTATACAATAATGTCCATTTCAATATATAAAAAAAAAGTTGTATAAACATTCAATTATGTGCTTGTTATGGTGCTTCTGTCTGGTTGGACAGTATTGAATTATTCTACCAATAATGCATTATGGACCCTTTATTTTAAGTCATTGTCTCTTAATTAAATTGTAATTTCTGCAACTATACAATGAATGATTTGTGGCATTCAATATATTCAGAGGGAATAATATTACACAATCAAATGGCTGGTGTAGTTTATTTATTAGCTTGCATTAGATGCACCTAGAGTCCAAGACCATAATTTCAGAAAATTGTTACCACACTTTGGTTCCCATAACTAACATTCCAAAATAGTGATTTGGTAAATAATCACAAAATATGACAAATTTCTGTATTAATTTACAGTTCACAGACAATAACATTCCCAGGGAAACACATTCAGATAGAAAGCTACAGAACATTATAAAATACTTACATAGAGCAGTGGACTAATAAAAACTTGAGATCAAAGTGAGCATTAAAAGGCATGTTAATATTTTTCAATCACTCTTAAAACTTACAAGTGATTCACATCTATCTATACTTTCTAATCAGAGATTGAATTGGATAAACTGATAAAATGTTTCAATTATGCCAAACTGCTTTTTGTTTGAAAGGCTAAGAGGGAAGTTGGAGGGAACAGATTTCATTCTTGACATGGACAAAACAAAGGCCACCACACAATTGCTGCAGAAGGAAGATATATATATATATATATATATATATATATATATATATATATATATATATATAT
>JASCZI010211998.1:19713-32141 GCA_036250425.1 Stylosanthes scabra
TTAAAGTAGTATTTCGTCATTATTATTGTTCAACTAGCATGTGACATTTGTTCTTGAAAGAAGCAGCACAAATTCTCCAATAGACAATAACTCATCTGATATGGAAAAACATCTATTCACATTGTGACACCTTTTGCAAGGTGATGATGTTCTGCTAAGAAAACTCCATGACCTCAAAAAGTTAGAAACAACTTGTATTGTATGTACTAGCTTGTATCCAAAAGAATCAGTTCCTCAAACTTGCATTATGGCTCATTATATTACCATTCTTGTTGAAGATACAATCAAATGGATAAGGTAGCCTTTAAATCATGCAAGAATTTCTCTTAGAAACCAAACAAAGCAGAAACAAACTACCAAAGTAAAACAAGAGGAATATATTCCCTTTCTTAACTTCATTCTTGCATTATCAATGAAGTTCCATGGTTTCCAGCAGGGTTATCTTCATTAGTTTCCTTTTCCTACAGTTATATACTAAATGAAGCAACCACACATAGTTTCTGAATTCAAATTTACCAACTTGTGTTGGTCAATTAGCTCACTTGTCCGCTAAACAAATGTCGAGAGTTTAAATCTCGCCTTATGTGTATGCAGCAACTTAGTAGCCAACGACAAACCCTTAAATGGATTTCTGATTTGCAGCGGATTAATCATCGGCCTGCAAAATTATTCAAATTTACAGTGATAAAGAGAAATCATGAAAAGTAAACAAAACAAGTAGCATATATTCTTTAGTGGGGGCATGTCTGGGGATTCCCATGAATTCTATCTCTATTTACCACCTCCTCAAAGCTAAGCAAGCATAATTCTCTTTTTCAATTGCTTCAACCATAAGCCAAATCATTTAACCCCAAATTATCATATATAATTACATACCCTTTGACATCTATATTCAAACATACAGATAGAGAAGCAGCATGAAATACACTGAGATATACCATTTCCACCACCCTCATCACAAGCTGAGGTTTGAGAACTCTGAAATCCCATTCAAATGTGATGGATGCAAGGAAGTAGGCATAGGATCATGCTACAAATGCTGCTCCATTTGTGACTATGATCTTCACATGCAGTGTGCATTACCTTCCCCTACTTTGTTCCACCCTTTCTACAGAAAATGCAACTTCCAATTCATGTCTCAGCCTCCAGGTGACACTCCAAGATACTGCAATGCATGTGAGAAGGATGTGAATGGTTTTGTGTACCATTGCAGATCATGTGGGTATGATCTGCACCCTTGCTGTGCCAAGCTTCCGATGGTTCTTGATGATGGAGAAGTGAAGCTTTATCTGTACAGGAAAGTGAGGTCATCATGGTGCCACCATTGTGGTAGAAAGGGAGGTAGTTGGAGTTACAGGTCAAAGTGCAAGAGCTATAACCTTCATGTGGCGTGTGTTAGGGAGATGCTTATGGAGAATTGGCACCATATTTATGCTGGTGGTGGAAGAGATGTTGTTGTTCCTGGATTAAAGAACAGCATGCAGAGTGCACATAATAATAGGAAGGGGAAGAAGGTGAAGAAGAGGTGTTGTGAGATTGCTGCAATGGCTTTGCAGATTGTTATATCAGCTCTCTTGGGAGATCCAACTCCTCTCATTGCTACCACTGTTGCCTCACTTATGTCAAACTGATGCGAACTGATCATTCGAATAGTGGAAGACATATTCTCGAAAATAGTAAAAAACATATCATCTAAAATAATAGAAAATAGATCATTCAAAATAATACAATAGATAATCTAAAATGATAGTATTAGCTGGATGACGATAATAAATGAGATGGTTGAGTTGGCTACCAATATTATTTGATAATTTGTGTATGAATTTTTTCTGACTAGTTTTCTTATAAAACATATCGTTTCATTTTTTTTATAAAAATTTAATTTTGATTCACGGAGAATATATTTAAAAGAATTATATCTGTGTAATTACGTATGGTTGTGTTAGTTAAAGTGTTAAACCGACAACGGAATGAACAAACATGATGGAATATATTTTGGACGAGAAATGGAATATATATATATATTTTTTTTGAGAATATATATATTTTTTTTAATATATATTGCATCTAAACTCAAATTTTATTTTTGACCTATCAGGAGATATCTTGAAAAAGAAAAAAAAAACACTCAAATTTTGTCCCAGAAATCAGCTATATGTGATATACAGGCCCAACATGGGTTAAATTTACATGTAAAAAAAAATGGCCAAAACAAAAAAAGAAGAACATGAAGTCAAGAACCTTCTTGACCTAAAAAAGAAAAAAGAATTATGGAAGCAAGAATTTAATAAATGATATTATTAGTATTTGTTTTGTCTTCAATGTGAAAGGCAAAAAAAAAAAAAAAAAGTGTGAAGACACATGATGCATCATAATCACGTAGCTTTCAAACCCAACCCACCAATTTGGACTTTTCTTTCATCGTCCATTCTTCGTGTTTCACTACTTCCACGACTTCACGAGATAACACCCTCCTAATCACCTTTTCAAACTACAATTTTCTAAGAAAAAAAAAAAACCTACAATTTTCTTATTATCAAAGAATATATATTCTTGAATTTCAAAAATTCAATTTAATTATCAATTAAAATTAAAAAAATATAAGTAATCAATAATTTTTAAATCAATAAATTAACCAATAAAAATAATATTTATGATCACTATTTATAGAACATCTATAATAAAAATTATAGAATATCTAAAATCTAAAACAACTATCAGCCAACTTTAAAAACCGAATATCAACCTAAGAAATTCTAAATTGAATCTACATTTTATGTAACAGATGATGCAGGATGATTATGAATACAGAAAATATAAGATAGAGATTGCAAAGTGATCATGTATGTGAAAAAAAAAAAAAAAAGGAAGTGGTGGCAAGAAAATTCAAGGATGCTTCTCATGAAATGGAGCTATCTGTGTTTGGTATCCTCTACAGTTCAACAAAAATATATGCATTACGTGCTATTATCTATCCAACAGTTCCATGAAAATCTCTCTTTCATTTTTATATTTTGCAACATTTTAGTTCTCATCCAAATTCTTCAATGCAAACATTATGAAAACTAATTAACCTAATCATGAAATTACATGTTTTAGCCCATCAACATGAGTGAGGCAATGAAAATTATATGATAATGATAAATGATGCATCTATTAGGTATTTGTGGCATCTTACTAGCTAGTATTAGTTTGATCAAATAAATACCTTGTTAAGAAAATATTACTTAGGATAACAATCTCTATTTTTGTGACACGATAATGTTATCCTTAAGTAAAAGTACAGGAATCAATAATATTTATGAAACCAACAATTCACATTTGAAAGAAACATCTAAAATTTTAAATAAAAGAATTATTCAAAACACAAATAAAAAAATTAATTTTTTTATTTATTATTTAGAATCTAAGATTTAGATTTTAGGATTAAAGTTTAGGGTTTATGATTTAAAGTTTATGATTTATGATATAGTATTTAGAATTTTGGACGTAGAATTTAGGATTTAAAATTTAAAATTTAAGATTCAAAATTTAGTTAGGTTTAGAATTTAAAATTTAGGGCGAATGATGATGGATGGTTGACGGCAAGTTCGCCGAAAAAGTTGGTGGCCACGGCATTGATGAAGGGTGTTGTGGCAACCAGCGCCGTAGCGATAATGATTAATAGAAATAGGTGAGTTATAATAGTAAGTAGTGACTGATTCAAAAAAAAAAATTTAACAATAGAAAAAAAATATAATATCACAATAATTTTGATAAAAATATTAAATGATCAATATTTTTAAAGTAAAAAAAAAGGAGTTGATTAGTAATAATTTAATATTAAGGAAGAAAAGGAATAATTGCCTAATTTTTTTCAAAATTTTAAAATTATATTTTATTATTTTAAAATATGATTAGTCTTCAAATTATTTAATTAACAAACTAAAATACCAAAATAGTAATAATTTAAATAATAACTTAAAATTTTATTCTTCTAGATTTCATATATATTTTAAATGAATTGAGTCATCTTTTAATAGTTAATATAGTCAAATGTCTCTTTTTATTGTATATATGTCACTAAATAATAATTTAAAATTTTAGTCCCCTTACAATCTCTATATAATATTCATAGTTGAGAAAATTCTTTTAAATGATGTAATTGTTATAGAAAAATTAAAACTAACTCTAGAAGTACAATCACCAATGAATGTATAATAGTCTTTTTGAGTATCGATCAATTTTTAAGAATAGTCACAAAAAAAATCAAATTTTGAGAAGAAAACACAAATTTCAGTTAAATTGAGTGGAATAAAATTTAATGGGATCAAATTTAATAAGTCAATGGGGCAAATAAATATTTTTATTTTAAACTAGTACAAATAGTAAGTGAAATTATGGTGTTATAAAGAAAGAAAGAAGAAAACGGGTAACAGAGAATAATTACAGACAACAAACATTATGAACAGGTAGTAGAGTTTCTTAGTTAACTATTAAGATATCCGCACTACTTATCCTATTAAGTAGTTTGATCAAATTATCTAAAACAGTGTACAAAAAAACTGTGTACCAAAGAAAAATCAATGTAAAACAGTAGTAGTCTTTGTACTGTGAATAACATTAGCATTCTAGCAATTGGACAAGAAGACAGAACAGAACCGCGTCCAAGAATCCTGAAAAAGACAGAATAAATAAAAAATTAATGTACGTGTATTACTGTACATTTTCATATATCTTATTTACAAACGAAAAAATATAAACATTAGCACAAATATAAATGTGCTGATAATTATATTTTTTTCGTGTTATGAATAGTATGTACAAAAATGTATAATGGTATATGCAATATTGCCGAAATAAAATTCGCAAATATTCATCATCACTTGCTATTATTTGCATTCATACTAATGAAATGGGAAGTCTCGAAGAATGTCCTTAACTTTTGTCCCATAACATACATAGTATCTGACGACAGTTGGTGACTCTCCCTTACTTTACTTTCACTTTCTACACTTTCGTGTTCTTCTTTTCTTCTTCTTCAATTTCCTCTATAAATACACATTCACTCACACAAACAAACACACCTAATAATACTCTCTTCTTCCAAAAACATAATGGGAGCCTGTTCTTCTGTTGAAGGATCCAACAAAGCTGGAAACTTTACTTGGGAATCTTGTGTCAACATAGTTCACTTGGATGGTACTTTGCAGCAACTCAAGAAGCCTTTGAAAGCATGGCATGTTCTGTCTCAGAATCCAAACTGCTTCCTATGCAGCTCAGAATCCATGAATGTTGGTTCAACAATGCAAGGTGTGGATCCAAGTGAAGAGCTTCAGTTGGATCATATATACTTCCTTGTTCCAAGAATCAGATCCAGGGTTCCTCTTTCTATGAAGGATTTGGGTGAATTAGCATTCAAGGCCAATGCAGCTCTTGCTCATAACAACAACCTCATCTTCAATAATAATAATAATAAGGCTTCTTCAAATAAAGTAGTGAGGAAGAAGCCTCAAAGAACACACCCAATTCTCATTACATGAATCATATTTTGTTGTCAAATATGAAAACATGCGAAAGTGAGATGATAATTTAGTCAAACATATCAAATCATTTAATGCGTTCTTAACGAGTACGAGTATGTATATATATACACTAAGCTAATACAATATTATTATTTATTTGTTGTGTAAATTATTCATTAGTTTTGATGATTGAATTATGTTATTATGATAAGTGAATATGCATGTGTGGTTCAAAAAGGACGAAAGTGGGTGTTGATTATTAACACTAACGCGATTCTATAGTGACACTTCCCAATAGGTTTCGTCATCCATGACTAATTTTATGTTGGATTAGTCTTTTCCCTCCAAAAATAAATAAATAAAAATTGTTCTTCTCTTTACGTTCAAGTAATTCACATAATAAGTCTCATTGTTTATTGGATTCATTTTCTACGCACAAATAATAACAGTGTAAATGGACATCTAGCTAGCTTATCAGATATTATCACCTAAATAAAAAAATGGATGTCATTCTGAAATAATGAGTGCAAATATTAACCTTTTAAGATAATATTACTATGTGAAGGTCATAAAAATGTTATAGCTTTCATAAAATTAATTTTGTGATTTTTTTTAAATCTAAATAAACATCTTTAGAAAAAAAATGGCAAAAATAGATCATATTATTAATTGATGAAATAAATCATGTATTGGTCCATCGACCATTACTATAGCATAAAAGAATAGGGTATTAAGTATTAACCACAATATTGAAAGAAAACAATACTGAAATTTAGTATTGTGTTTGATTGATAGAGACTAAAATTTTAGTTTCAGTCCCAGAATTTTAGTATTTTCAGTATCTCCAAATAGTGGTGACTGAGGGGCTGAAACTGAAAGTTTAAAAATATTTTTTACTTAAATACCTTCATTCAACATTAAAATTTTCAATACTAACTTTTGTTTTTTCTCCATCAACTTAATTTAATTCTTATATATCAGTCTCTGTTTCCTAATAAATTTTAAACTAAATACCATAACAAATTTAAATTAGTCTCAGTCTCAGCCTTTCAATCTCAATCTCTCTCCCAAACGCATTCTAATAGAAAATATAGAAAATGATATATAGCATATATAGATTATTATTTGATTAACCCTAATATTATGTATTTAGCTGAGCGATTTACTATAGTAAACTTGTATATATCTTATTATAAAGACAAGAAAAATTATAATCTAAAATTTATATTAACATTGATTTTTATTAACTCTGGGATCCATCCTTAGTTATTATGGTACAAATTACAAAACCTAAGTGGTTCAAATTTATTTCATTTTCTCTCTCACCAAACACCACGGATTTTAGGGTGGTATGGATTTCTAAATCATATGAATAAATTAAAGCTTACAAATTGAAATTTGCTTTACCTTGTTACAATTGACTTTCAAAAAACATACTATTTTTTGCTGTGGGGACTCCGACAAGTTGTGTTTAGTATTTAATTACTTCATATTAATTATACATACAATTTGATTAGTGAAACGTAGTAGTGTTAGTACAATTTTTAAATTTTATTTTTCTATTTTTACAATTAATCATTTTTAATAAAAAATATTATGTGTATATCAAACACTCTTCACAACCGTATAAAAATATCATTATTATTAAAATTGTGTAAAATTAGGTAATTTGAGAATAATGGCATTTTTTAAAATAATTTTTTAAATAGTAATAATCAAATAAATTAACTATTATTTACACATTGAGAGACAACATTTTTTATGGTTTATTATTTTGAAAAGGAGGAGTTGAAGGGGCAAAAAGGTCATTACAGAACATTTTCAGCACATGAATAATTGTGATGATAGCTACCACCACTTAGCACAACCATCCAAATTACATGAAGCTGTGAACCATAAAATTTGACACAATTAACACTCATGAAGTAACCAAGAAGTTAGAAGGATACTTCCTAAAGTGAAACACACCATACCTGATGATGCATGGGCTGATGGGCTTACATTTTAATTTAATAAATAATGTTTATTTTGCATGAAAATGGTTCATCCAATATTGACATACATAGTAGAACTTCTTTGAATACACCACTAATATTTATTTATCTATTTTTGCATACCCTTATTAAAAACCACATTCCCCTGAAAAATGGAGCAAGAGGTAGAAAACTTAAGGCTGTAACATAAGTAATTTGAGTAAATACCTAAATGCTGTAACATTTTCTGATGTAACATAACATGTGATAGCCTTGTTTTTCATGATTACCTTCACCATGATAATTTTTAATCAACAACAATGCTACGAAAACAACATTAGGGAGCTCTTAGGAGGTTAATATTAAGTTATCATCCCAAATTAAAAAAATTATCATCCAAAATTAAAAAACATCATCATTCAAATACAATAAAAATGATCATCCACAAAATATATGAGTTATCATCCATAACTCATATACCATCATCTTCAAATACATTGGCTCTTAAATATATGGGCTCCCAAGACTTTCTGTTTAACGAAATATAAATATACTTTTGTCCAATTAACAAGTAACGAGGGACACACAAATTTTCAGGGATTAATCCAATTCATATAATTCTGGCAGATACTGTTTTCAGTAATGGGATAGGGGAGACGTGTTGTTAAATAAAAAACAGAAACATCACCAATTTGCTTTGCTCCCAAGTCAACATTTTCGTCTTCAAAACCCAACAATCCTTTAGCCTCTTTAAGTTTTTATATTATTATTATTATTTGTTTCAAATTAAAGATTTTTCAAAATAAATTCATAGTTAAATATATACATATTTTTTTAGTAATAAAGTTTTGATTTAAAATTTCAAACCCTTAGTGGGTTAAATCACTAGATTTATAAAATCTTATACACTACTAATCATAAAAAATAAAGAAGAAAAAAAATATTTATCATGTACTACTTTATCCAACTAACATTAGTTATATCTTGCCATAATTAGTAAGTCAACAAAATTAATTATATTTATTTGTTTTTCCATTTTCTGAAAGTTCCTTTTGTACCAAAGTTCCTCTCTTCCACTATATAAGTCTCCCTCCCACCACCCTCACCCCCAAAACAGAGAAAGAAAAAAATTAAATAAAAATCTCAATTCCCCTGTTTTCCTGTTTCATGCTTCCAACATTGTACTTCAAAAAACACAAAGACAAAACCACATCAAACAATCAAACATGGGAACTTGTGCATCATCTCAATTCACAAACAAAACTGGGAAACAACCTTGGAAATCCTCAGTGAACATAATTCACATGGATGGTAAGTTAGAGCAATACAAGGAGCCTATAAAAGCAGAGCATGCTCTGTTCAAGAATCCGAGCTGCTTCCTCTGCAGCTCGGAAAACATGTATGTCGGATTGGTGTTACCGCGTGTCGATCCGAATGAGGATCTTCAATTGGATCAAATTTACTTCCTTGTTCCACTCTCCAAATCTCACATACCACTCTCTCTTAAGGAGTTGTGTGTGTTAGCCATCAAGGCTAATGCAGCACTTGTTCTTAATTCAGAGTACTCTGCCACTAACAAAATGTTGAAGTCTTCTTCTTCCTCTGTTTCACATAGGAATGGTTGTCTTACACATTCTACTCTTCAAAGTGTATCTCACAAATTTGGATCCTGTTATATTTAGATTCTAAGAGATATGACCACTTACTTATCCTTACTATGTATTTCTCATATTTTAATTCAAGAAAGAAAAAAAGAATTAATCAATAGTAAAAGTGTTAACTTATTCTAGGTTTGCATGAAATATAAAGTGAAATATAACTGTTCTACTTTTTTTTTTTGTTCTATGTTTGATACTTTTCACTGTGGTAACTTACATAAATATTTTATTCATAGAATACATAAAATTCTCCTAATAACCCACTAAAATATGTAACTTTTGAACTTACTCTATTTCTTCATATTTTCATGTATATGTACATGAGTTACCACCACTTTTCATAAATTTTCTTTATACCATATGCGAATTCATTGCTGATCCTTAATGACAATATCGAAAAAAATTATCGTTAGATTCGATAAACATCTGGTGCTGATCTCCGTTTTAGATAAGACTTTTTTAACCATGTAAAAAATTTTAGAGAACTATATATCAAGAAAAAAAAGCACACTTATAACACAGTTCCTCTCTCATTTATATTTTTAATTTCTAGACCATTAAGTCAAAGTTGAGTGAAACAACAAAATTCTTTGGATAATTTAACATGGGAAAAGATTGGTTGGTTCCCTAGTTTGATCCATTCAAGATTTGATTGGTAATGTAAGAGAAGGAAAAGTAGAAGAATAATGCAACGAATCTTATCTTGAGTTCAAGACTACACTTTATTATATATTGTTAAAAAGGAAATAAATAGCAAGCATTGTATATATTAAATATTTGTACTACTTTTTACTAGAACCTTACATTACATGTTATTTTTGCTAATACATTTATTTGAATTATTCTAGACAACTTATTAGCATAGAATTTGTGCGTATTGTTTTGTACTGAATGGAAATCATAAAAAAATAGTAATGGATAAATTAAAAAGCCAGAACATATTCTTTCACATATTCTCTATACCACCAATTGAATTAAACATGATATTGCAAAGTTTTCTGAAATAAATTCGCCATGGATGATGGATGGTAGCCTGTGTTTCTCTAAGTGTACTTCATACAAATCTATAACTTTCCGTACTTTTCTATTTCACATATTAAATTCTGAATTTCTAATTTATATATTTTATTATTATTTCACTTTCTCTGAATTAATATATCAAGCAATGACAAAGCCAAAATTGTTTCTAATACATTTCAACCAGTCAATGTATTGATATGTGTTATCTTTTCTTTTTTTTCCTGGATAATTGATTACAAAAATGCTCTTATAGGTTATAGTGGAGAATCATTCCATATATGCGTTAGAAACACCAAACTGTAAGGTTTTCAGAAAAAGGAGATAATATTGATGGTAGAATTTATGGGAATTCAAGCTGGCTATCTAAATTTAAAATTACAATTCTATCCTCATAAAGTAATTAAAGTTTAATTAGTTGTAATAAGAAAATTAATGATATAGAATCAAATTATATTCAATTATTGTTGTTCTTTATTCAAAGTCACTTAAATTATTTTGCTAATTAACACAATTTTTTTTTTTTGTTTTCACGATTAATTTTATTTAATCCCTCCATTGATCACTCTATGGTTGTTTAATTTTCTTTGATATTTTGCAATGTTTAATAACAAAAAAAAAAAGATAAAAGGAAAGAAAAGAAAAGAAAAGAGAGAGCTTAATTAGACTCATAATAAGTAGCACACTATATAATATATAATGATTTTCAAGTTTTCATTTTATATTATTTTGTTTTCTTCTCCCTAATGATCTATATATGTAGAAGATTATTATTGGGGCTAGGAAATTAATTGAGTCCTTGACCTAAAGATATATGAACCCTCCATTGTTTCAATTCAAGGACATGTCACTAATTAGCTTGATGAGAGCAACTAATAATATTATATCTCTCATATATTATTGGCTAGCTACTGTCTAATACAAGGAGGAAGCGTTTTCGATATACTCCGAATCAGGTGTTTTTGTATTTTTAATCGTTGATCTTATTTGATTTTAATTATAAAACATATATATGATTAAGATCGACGACTAATAACACAGGAACATCGATGTTCTCGGGCATATCGAAAACGTTTCTTATAATATATATCCATCCTGTAATTTAATTTCCTATTATATCAAACCCCAACATATATAAGAAAAGCATATAACATATATAATGATGATACTTAAGTAGTATCAATCTTATTTAATTAAGTATATTAAGAGAAAGTAGTAGTTGTAATAATCCATCCTTTACTTCATTTCAGATTTGATGGCAGAGATCAAATGATCATAAGCGAGTCCCCATGCATCGCTCAATGCTGCTGACCACTCTTCACCAACTCCTTCTTTTATGGTCTCCAGAAATGCTGACTTTGCCACCTTCATTCATTCATTCATTATTTTTTCATTTATTAATTAATCAAACCAAAATTAACAATCATTAGGTTAACATTATTGGGGTTGTACCGCAAAGTGGGCGTCTTGTACACCGATTTTCAGATGAACTGAGCCTAAATGTTTCAAGTTCGATTCTCCAACCGTCACTTTTCCAGCTTTTCGTAGTTGAACCGCTGACTCGCCAATCTACAACATTGTTATATATTATAGAGTTTGATTTAAAAAATAAAATATCTAGATTATATTCTTTTTTCCACATCAAAATGGCGACATTGAAAATTAAGAATCAAGATAAAGCATATATTATATATACCATGACAAAGACAAGGTTGGCATGTGTCTTGAGCTTAGGGTTTTGCTCCAAAGGGACACTTGAATCTTTCAAATATGAGAACAATGGCTTCGCTTCTGGGGCAGCACTGAATATTCTACAAAATTTTAATTTGTTGCAGTTTATTATATATACAAGGTCAGTTATTGAAATATAATTAAATAAATCAAATAATAAATTAAAGCTGAATTTTAAAAGTTGAAATATATAATCATGAATTAATTAATTAATTAAGTAGTTAATTATTACTTCAGGAAAAACTTGAGACCGAGATCCCCAGAATTGTTCTTGAGAACATTCCATGAGTTCACCACCAAGGATTCTTGCTCTGCTGTGAATGCCATGATGATTATATTGCTAATTAATTAAGGTTCAGGTTTAGTTAATTAGCAATAATATATGAAGAAACCTTAGCTTTAATTGGGTGTGTGTCGTGCATGTTTTCATATTACATATTTATAATGCATTGCATGGACAATTAATTGGCCCTTCATGTCATGCAATGGCACCACTTAGGGTTTTTTTTTTTTTTTTTTTTTTTTTTTTTTTTTTTAAAAATTTT
>JASCZI010211999.1:0-17264 GCA_036250425.1 Stylosanthes scabra
GACGTAGGCAAAGAGATTGTGCCGAACCACTATATATCGTTGTGTATTATCTCTTTCAACTCAAACTCATTTATATTCTTGTTATTTATATTTATACAAGTGTTTTAGAAAGTACAAGATCCTTGTAAGTAAGCCCTTGGAAAAATACTAGTACAAGCATTTGAGTCATTTAAATTCAAAGTAATTTAAACTTCCGCGAAAAATTATCATTGTTGTTATCATACTCAATTCACCCCCTCTTGAGTATTCGTGCTACGTGACTAACAGTACCTTTAGTCAGTTTTACCGAGTTTCAGTTTTAGTTTTCTCTCATGTTCAAGAATCCTAATTTTGCAATATTGCTCTCGGCTATGAGCAACTAATTTTCCAAAGTTGAGGATGAGGAGCTCTGTTCATTCCGGCATAGATTTCTAATTCAAGTTTCAGTTTCCTTCAATTGCAAGTTGATTTCAATTTCAGAAAGCTTTTCTCGGCTCATACTTATCAAATGATCAATCTCACCGAGAGGTAATTGGTTCTGTGCTTTCAATTTTTGCATTTGAGAAAATCTAAAATTGAATATGGTTGAGAATTGCTTTTCATAATTATTCATTGAACTAGAGATAGGAATTGGAATCTTTGTGCAATTGGTGTATGCAAATTCAATTGGATTAGAGTTAAATTGAATAAGTGAATTTCACATTAACCGAATCAGGATTGTTCTTCACATTCTAATTCTTTGATTAATTAAGAGATTAATAATTAATTGAATTAGGAGAAACTAAATTATTAAGAGATTAGGATTTAGTTAATTAGGATTCATTGTGAATTAGATTACTTGAATGAGAAGAAAGTGGATAATTGTATTAAGGTTTTGTTGGGTGAATATCTCTAAATCCTTGACTTGATTTCTCATTATTGTTTCTCATTATTACTTGAATTACTTGCTGCCCAATTTTTCTAATTGTTGTTACCGTGTTAATCTCGTTAGAATCTATGAAATTCTATGAGAATTTATTTGATATTGTGAGATATTATGAGATTTTGTGAGTTTTTGCATGATTCCATTTGATTTGGTTTGATATAGATTCACCATCACCCTTATTAATTGATTTGGTATAATTAAAGAACGAATTAATCGTTATTGCTTAGTCTGTTAATTCTCGTGGGAATGATACTGTTGGGCCACCGTGGGGAGCAAAACCGTCGGGGAGACTTTTGAGGGAGGAACCAAAGTGAGAGAACACAAGATGAGAAGACACCATATCTAACTCAAAAAAGGTGTCAAGTTTATGAGTCTCTCACCTTATAAACTCTTCACTTCTCCTTGCTCTCAAAGATGTGAGACTAACCCCTCACACTTGAATATCAACAATCTTCCCCTCAAGTGAGTCTCCCCACATCGAGCACAACTCCCCTAGCTCCTTCACCACATTTAGAGTATTCGTCCATCACACCGCCGCACAACACCGCGGGACTCGCCGCTCGAACCACCATGTCGAGAGGACTTTCGATGCTTCTCATAAATACTCCTTAAAACCAAACTGATCAACCATCGGCTCTAATACCACTTGTTGGGCCACCGTGGGGAGCAAAACCGTCGGGGAGACTTTTGAGGGAGGAACCAAAGTGAAAGAACACAAGATGAGAAGACACCACATCTAACTCAAAACCTTAAGGTGTCAAGTTTATGGGTCTCTCATCTTATAAACTCCCCACTTCTCCTTGCTCTCAAAGATGTGGGACTAACCCCTCACACTTGAAGATCAACAGATACTTTACTCACTTTTTATTAATTGATACGATTCAGTGCACTTGCCGGTGGAAGCTCTGAAATTTAGCAAGGATTTTGGGCATCAGACGACGACGACGATGATGACGATCACGTAGAAGAAGATACAAACATGGAAAGATAATGAAGAGAAGGATAAAATAAAGAAAAAGTAAGAGCACGTGAAACAAAATAACTTGATTAGACTTGATTATTATAAAAAAAAAACAAGAATTTAAATGACAACAAAATTTTAGTTGAGACGGTGGGGAACCGGTGTTCGACCAAAGTATAAGGTAGAGAAGCACGACCCAGAACTAAAAGAAATGCGTGTTGTCGAGTTGGGACTGGAATGCCAGCTAGAGCAAATGGATGGAACAATTGCGAAGTGGAAAAGAGGCAACTAGAGCAGACAACACGACATTGATAGAACAATGGTGTGATGCTGGAGTGGTGACGCTTAAATTGAGTGAGGAAGTAGAGAATGGAGACTAGGGCTTACTTTCTAGAAGCATAAAACATTTATCTCCTCTATTTATGCTTATTGGGTATTAGACGATGTCATTTTTAGTAAATTGACGTTATTTCATGTTATCTAGCGTGGAAGGTAGTTAAGTTGATATGTCATTTATGAAGTTAGCAAGGCTTAGATAGCAAGGAGATCAAGGACCAACTTAATACAATTTTCTCAATTTTAGGGATCAAAATGATGTAATTGGGATCTCGGTGGCAATCTTGGTATAAATTTCGAATTTCACGGACCAAAATTGTGTTTAACTAGTGTTTGTGATTTCTTTTTAGCTTCGTTTTTTGGTTTCGTTTTTTTTAGAGTAAAACTCGTATCTGGCTATTCGCCCTTTTCAAATTGGGCAATCTGCACCCGAATGACAAAAAGTTAACAAAGCGATATTTCTCTTTGCATTTTGTTAGACAAAAAACCCTTTCATAGATCCAACCATTAAGGGTTAACAAAAATTGTTAATATGCGACATTAAGTATCTGAGGTGGCTTGCACCAAGATTAGGTGGACCAAAATTATTACATTCAAACAAATAAGCTCCTCTCAATTATCAAAAACTAATTAGATTCCATGTTTTTTATTTACATAAAATATATTTTTGGTGCCAAAATGTCTTTATTATGTATGCAATGTACACTTTTATTGTGTATGTGATTATATATGAGTTAAATTCTATTTTGTTCTCTAAGAGTGCGTTTGGAAGTGAGATAGATATTGGGGGACAGACACTGGGAGATAGAGACTAAAATACAAAGATTAAATTAAATTTGTGTATTATGTTTGGTATAAGGTGTACAATAAATTATGTCTCAATATCCTGTTTGATTTAAAATAAATATGGAGAATAAAACTACCAAATTACTAAAATATCATTTTTCTATTCTTCTTACTCAAATTAGAGCCGCCCCAACAATCTCATCACAATCACACTCCAAACTCATCCTCCTCCTCATTCTTCTCAAAATCTACCACAATTGATGAAACATCCAAATTAGGATTCAATTTCAAACATACAAGTCCAAAAGTCCTAATATTTAGCATTAAGTTCAACATCAATTACTTTCAGGATTGACAAACCAACTTCTACAATGAATCTATAATGGAAAAATTCATTCATATATCTAATTAAGAAAACAAATATGACAACAATCAAATATCATTCCCAAAATTCACTACTCTCATGTCAAGTTGTTAAATCATTGATTTCCCACTAGAAATAAAAAACCGTGAAAAAATAAAATTTTTCAATCACGAAATATTTATAATACCACAAAAAAAAAAAATCCCAAAACAAAACTGAAGAAACATGCTGAGAAATGACGATACCCAGATTTTCGAGTTAGATCATTGAAGAAGTCAAAAAAAAAAAATTAGAACTTGAGATCTGGGTATGATAGAGATAAAGCAAAAAAGAGAAAGGTTGAAAGGAGATTGCAACAACTATGGAGGGAAAAGGCGTAACTGAGGGAAAGAGAGGAGGTGGAACTGAAAATGTCTTGGTAGAACTTGAAGATCTTGGGGGAAAGCTCTTGGATCTTGTGACTGTGCCAATGGTGGCAAGAGAGTCCAGTTGGGCCATTGTGAGAACAAGGAGGTTAGTAGAAATGAAATGGTGGTGGTAAGGAAGAGAGAAGGGTTGAAAAGAGAAGGAAGCAGATTGAGGAATTTGGAAAATAGTATAAAGATATTATGGGAATAAAAATTTGTTAAAGTTTCAATCCCTCTTTATAGAAATTTCAATCATCTAAGTCCTCACTTTTTAGAGATACTGAGAATACTGGAATTTTAGGGACAAACTGAAATTTTAGTTCTAATTTCTGGCCAACAATCAGGATACTGAGTTCCAATCCCTCGGTCTCAATTCTAGTACCTCATTCCAAACACACTATAAGATTCGTAGTTTGCACCATAGTGATATCTGAGATTCCAATTGTACTATTTTGGTATCTAAAATTATAAAAAATTGTATCAAGTTAATCCTGATCCCCTTTCCGTCTAGTTATTGTTAATTTCATGAGTAGCGTAGTAGGTTCTGTCTTTTACGTTGAACAACATAAAAAATTGTTTCAATATAAAAATGATTATCTTTCATGTTGGACAACATAAATGATCATTAAAAATGACATCGTCTAATGCCTAAGAAATCATTGAATATTATACGGAGTTATTTTTAAGGACCATTTAGGTTTTAGCACTTAAAATTTGGGGTTTAGGATTTAATAATGATGTTTTATATCATTCAATATGTAATGCAGTTGCAAAATTACCCATGAAGTTTGCAAAAATTAGATAGATTGGGAGTCAGGATCAATATGGAGGTAAACTCGATTTTGGTCCTTGAAATTGGCGGGTTGTACCGAATTAGTCCCTGACTTTCTAATTATACCAATATAATCCTAACATTGTAAAAACTGCACTATATATGTTAGTCATTGACACCCTTTTCGTTAGAATGAGTAATGACTATAACGATCATATTAATTCAATTAGAAAGTCAAGAATCAATTCAATGTACCCGCAAATTTCAGGTACGAAAATGAGGTTTAACTTGACCAAACATAAAGTAAGATTTTCAATCCCAAATAACAAAATTGTGTAATTAGAAAGACTATTTTAATGCTAGTTTGGAATTTCAACAACGAAGATGGTGTTTAAGAACATTTTCAATGGTACACTTTTTGAGTATTAATTTATCTTGAAAACACAAAAGAAGTGAATTGATACTTTGTTATGCAATGAAAGGAAGTATGAAAATATTATCCCGATATCGCTAAGTTGATACCGTATCATTTGTACAACTCATTTAATATATGTTAATCTAACTTAATAAATAGTATTGTGCAGCGTCTAAATTGATATTAAACTAAACCTAATCATTGGAGTTGCTATCTCAAATATGAAATGAAATGAGATATGATTCCACAAATACTAAGATGTCATTATATGAGAGTCAAATTGATATTAATTAATTATTAAATTAAAACCCACGGAGATGGTCTAACTCCTAATACACTGTGCACCGTCTTATTTTAGCACATTTTTTAAGCGAACCTGTGAGAAACCGGACTTATTACTTAACAAAAACATCACTTCATCAGTCGTGTACTCGTGTTAGTTGGAGTTTAAGTCGTCGCTGCTAAGTGGAAGCACTTCTCGGCGCTGACCCTTCTCCCTCTCTCTCTCTCTCTCTCTCTCTCTCTCTCTCTCTCTCTCGTAAGCTATGCTCCATTCTCACTCTCGTTCCTCTTCTTCGTTCTTCTGATCCACTTCCATCATTTTCCAAAATGCAGCATTACTTCACTTTCTACATTCTCTCATTACATCGCTCAACAAAATTCATTCATGTTCTGCAGGAATGGCCGCTGTTCGCGCTCCACCACCGTTTCCTCTCTTCCTCGTTCTTGCTCTCTCGATCTCCGCCGCCATTGCCGCCGCCGCCACCACCGTTCTCCAACCGATCTCCGATCATCACCGATCTGCCGCATTGAATCTCTTGGTCCCTTCTCACGGATCGTTTCACAGGTTAAAACCCTAATGAAACCCTCTCGTAGCTCATTCTCGTAAAACAATTACTGTTGTTGCGATTTGCCGAACGTGTTTTATTTTCTGAGTCAAAGAAAAATGCAGCTGACTTCGCGATAATTGTTGTTGAGAAATGGCATCCATGAGTAGAGTTAATGTGCTGAATGTGATGTTGAGGTTGTGTTGTGCTTAGTTGAGATCAATTTGCATTGTGATTCCATTAAATGCATTTTTTTTCCAGTTTGATTCTGATCTGTGCAAATTCTGCTTGATTATTATTATCTTATTACTGTTAGATTTGTATGCCATGTTGGAAATGGTGTTGAGTTAACTGATTGAATACTCTGTTCTGTTTTCATCAGTTTGCAGGATGCGTATGAGGCTCACAGGGTTTTTGAGATTCTGGGGATTGAAGAGAAGCAACGTGTGAGCACGGACACATGTAAGGAGGTGTTGGAAAATCTTAGGTCGTCGTCATCATCTCTTAAAGATTTGTTCTATGCCTTGAAAGTTAATGGCATATTGAAATGCAAGGTTAACGGGGAGGTTTTCAAGGTACTTATATTTTAATTTTGTTTTTATTAACTATTATATGACTGCATTTCTTAATATGTTTCTAAATAGTCACGTTCGGAAACAATACTGTTTATTTTCAAACCAAAACATGATACAAATTTCACAGTTAATAATACGGCATGCAAATTCCAGTTTGACTTCATATAATTGCCTGTAAAGGCAACCAAATATACAACATTAACATTTATTGTTGCTCTGATCATAGCATTAGGTGATTAACTAAAAATTCATTTAAAGTTAACCAGTGTTAGAAGGGTGTAAATTAATGTAATTCATTTATCTTGTAAAGGGTATTGCTTCAAGACTCAAGGCTTCTATCAGCGATCCAAGTCCTTTGCCTGACCTATACTACTCAATAGGAAGTTTGGTTCTCATAAAGGTAACTTCTTTGGCCTCTGCTTTACGCTGCAAACCCAGAGGACTATGTTAAACATGTTTTTATGTTTTTATTCATGAAGCTTATTTCCTTGGAATTCCACCTTTGTAGTTGATAATCCAATTTTTTATGCCAAATCTTCTACAATGCGTTAGTTAAGTTTTGGACATTTTACTGTGCCCTTTTCATTTACTGTGGTCCTTACCTTATTTGATCTCCTACTTTTTATGTACAGGGTCAGGATTCAAATGTTGATGTTCTTCTTGCTGATGCCACGGGAACTTTTCAGTCAATCAAGGTTCCTTATTTGTTACTGTATTTGTGTTAAATAAGATGGCTGCAAGTTCTACTATTGATAGCTACTTTTCTTGATAACTACTTTCTCATGTGCTTTTGACGTCATGTCCATAAACCTGATCATTCGCAGGCTCTCAGCCAAAGTGATGGAAAATGGCGCTACAGTTCTAACAAAACAGAATCTAGTGCTTATGCTACTGGTAATGATTTTGTATATTATTTATTTTTCATATGCCTAATATTTTCCATGATAGAGCTAGCATTTAACTTATTTCATCCCTGGAATTATTTTTAATTACTGGACTTTATATTTACTGACAAATTATTGTGTGTATCTTGCAGGATTAGCACTTGAAGCCCTTGCTGGAGTGATCTCACTAGCATCATCTGAAATTGATCAGTCTAAGGTAAATTTGGATCCTAGTTGGTTGCTTCACTATTTTTATGCTTGTTTAATTGAATAATTTTATTAAAGTGCCTAGAAATGTATAAGTCAATTGCACTACAAATAGTATTTCATGGGGCACATGGTGAATTTGAAGTAAATTTATAAATGTTACATTTCTCGTAGTGTGTCTTTAGCCTTTTTATGCATGCTAGTGTATTAATGGGAACATTTTGTGCCTATTAATCCGCCATTTTATTTATTAAATGTGTGTAAAAATCACAAATGTGAGATTAGTCAAGATGGTAGCTACTTACACTTTAATTAAGAGAGTTCTTGGGTTAAAATCTTAGAAACAATAAATAAATACTTCTATGCATATATATGATGAAGAGCATTTTAGAGGGGAAAAAATTATGCACCAAATCTCTCCCAATCCCCATTATATATTGTAGATAAATAGATATGCTTTCCTACATGATGTTACATGTTGTTAACATAGTCTGTCCTGCCACATCTATCAATATCTTATACTGATTCCATATTGGCAGGTCAATACTGTAAAAAGTGATATATTGAAGCTTTTTGACAGCATTGAGAAAAATGGTATGCATGGCTTCTTCTTTTATCTCATTCAAAGTGAGAAGTTGTAATGTTTATTTTATAATTTTGTAATTCTCTACCATAGATTAGCACTTTAGCAGCCATGGTGTCATTTTGTAGCATTGGTTCTTCTCCATAAATTAGTCATCTGATTCATTTGTTGTTGTTCTTTCAAATGCTAGTTTCTTTTTATTTTTATTTCGTTCGGTTCTTTTGCACACTGGAAATGTGTTTTACCATTTTAAATTCATGTTAATTTCAAGTTTTTCTCTCATTAAAATTAACTATGCATCTCACTTGATATGCTTCACGAACACACATGTGCACACTCACATAATTCAATTGGCACTGCCATTCTTTATGTCTAATATTTTGCATGTTGAACTTATACAAACATTATAAATTTACAGATGATGGAAACTTCTATTTTCATGAGGAATCTGTTGGTGGGCATGAGCATCAGGATTCCCTATCCACAACATCTTCAGTTGTCCGAGGGGTTACTGCATTTGCTGCTGAAGTTTCTGGAGAAATAAATGTACGTGGAGTATATGTGATTACTTTTCATTTTTGAAGAAAAATGTTTGTAAAAATACAACTTTATGTTTGGTGAATTTTTCAGCTTCCCGGGGATAAAACATTGGGTTTAGCAAATTTTCTCTTGGGCACCGGAATCCCAGGAAATGCCAAGGACTTCTTCAATCAAGTTGAATCATTAGCTTTTCTGGAGAGTAAAAGGCAAGTGCTTATGCAAGTCAATCTATTGCTTAAATTTGTTTTACGGCAATATTTCTATTCCTTCTCTTTCTTGTTCTTCTTGGTCAATGTATCGTCGACTCTTGATGATATTTAACAATATGTATATCTGACTTTTCTTGGTATAGGGTTACCATCCCATTGATATTGTCACTTCCTGAAACAGTTTATTCTTTAACCAAGAAAGGCCAACTTAAGGTATGCAGCTAATTAAAGTAATTAAAATCTTTGTTTAGCTATAGTTTTACTTGATTAAGGTATTGGTCCTTGCAATTTTTCCTATATGATCTTGAACCTTGCATATTAAGGCACTGGACTTTAGAATTCTATCGCAATGCTTTCTCACGATATTTGGTATTGTTTGTTTAACAAAATGTTGAAAGAAATTCGTTGGCTTGGTAACCCTGGGTTCACAATCTTGCTGTTGATGAGTCAAACCTCTTTAAAAGTTCAAATTCAATTTATAGGAATGATTTTTCTTCCTTTGTCACCAATGATGCTTGTTTTTCTTACCTATTAGGCCATATATTCCAAGTCCTTTTAATCTTGTTTTTATTTTAAGGAAAAGTAGCATCTTGCACTATAGTTGCATTACCTACAATCATTGCTTGTTGATTCCATCTGTATGCCATGCTACATCATATCAACGCCTCATCCTTTTACATCTGCAATTCTGCATCTACTTCACTCAACTATACAATTTTACTCTTCATTTGTGGTGTTGTGGTCTCCATAGATTTGTGACTAGCATTGTTCTACTTGTTATTTACTGTTGAGAAAATATGATAAATGCTTATTACAAAATTAATCAGGTTCGTGTAAGTACAGCACTTGGTTCAGCTGCACCACCTCTAATAGTTAAGCTTGTCCGAGCCTTCAGTTCTGGTGCAAAAGATTCAACTATTATTGAGAGCAAGGTAAGTGATACATATATAGATAGCACTATTATTTAGTTTCCCAGGATTCTTTTCTCTTATCTATGGCATGTCTTTTTTGCATGATGCAGGAACTCCAATATGACAAAAGAAGCGGGCTTCATGTCTTGGATGCTTTCACAAATAATGTGGATGTGGGATCATATGTGTTTGTTTTTGAGGTATTCCTCTTTATTTAATATAGGTTTGATTTCCTCTCAGTTGCATCAAGTTATATTTGTGTTCACCTTTCAATCATAATATCTTACCCTATTTTGTAGATTGTGCTTCATGATTCTCGCAGTGAACAAGTTTATGCTACTGGAGGCCAAATTCATGTGCCCATATATGTTACTGGAAATATTGAAGTGAGCAATGCAGAAATTGGAGTTCTGGGCGACCTGGGAAGTGCTGAGACAAAAAAAACGTATGTTTTCATCATCATAGTTAGGATACTTCTTATTACAGATTAGTATGTCGTTATTTGCTTGTGATTCTGTCCTTTACAATACCATAATCTGTTCGTAACTCTTAATATGGTGAAATTTTTTCATTTTCAAATTCTGTTTACGGGTGCAGACTAGATCTGGCTGGAAATGGTATTGTTTCACTTTCAGCTAACCACCTGCAGAAGTTGCGTTTATCTTTCCAATTGACAACTCCTCACGGTCATGTTTTTAAGCCGCATCAGGTTTGTGTCTGGTTCATAGACATTTTGAATGTCATTTCTATGGCCTGTATATTGAGGATTTTGTTGTGCTTCAGGCAATTTTCAAGTTGAGACATGAGACAAAGGTAGAACACATGTTTGTGATTGGAAATGTTGGAAAGAAGTTCGAGATCACTCTTGTAAGTATATCTTGTTGCATATTTCATTCTCTGGGTTTGGAGTACTTGTTAAGCTTATTATATCGTGTGATAGATGACTATTATGCATGGGCTGATATCTCTCTGGATATATAAATCGAGAGATTGATTAAATAGAGAAGTTATCTTGCTATATTAGATTGCACATTTTTACCAGTTGTAAAGAAACTGTAACCTTATCTATTGGAAGCTAGAACTGTTGGCCTTCCCTAACTGCTTTTTTGCTGGCTCTAACAGAGGTGCTGATAAAACGTCTTGTTTTGCCATTATATTTTTGGTAATGGCTGGAAAGTTTTGTGTCTCATTCTCAGTTTGTTCTTGTTTTGCTTACATTGTTGTTATGGCTTTCAGGATTTTCTTGGCCTGGTGGAGAAACTGTTCTATCTCTCGGGCAAATATGATATTGAGCTGACTGTTGGTGATGCTGCCATGGTAGCTTGCAAAACTTCCTCCTTTTTACTTTCAATTCCCTATCTTGCCTTTAGAACAGTAAGGATATCCGAATGAAAACTACTTTATTTCAGGAAAATTCTTTCATACGGTTGCTTGGCCATGTCAAATTAGATCTTCCGGAAGCACCTGAGAAGGCAGCCCAACCTCCTCCACCCCCAGTTGACCCGTACTCAAGATATGGGCCCAAAGCAGAGATAACTCACTTATTCAGGGCCCCTGAAAAGCGACCACCTCAGAATCTCTCTATTACTTTTTTGGCTTTGATCTTATTGCCATTCCTTGGCTTTTTGATTGGGGTAAGTCTTATTATGGTACTTGGGGGTGCATTAAATGTATTTGTGCTCATGCCTCTTTTAAGAGAAGATAGCAGTGTAGGCAATAATTGAAAAAGTAAGACAAGTGGAAAGTGAATAATGCGGTTTGCTTCTGTAGCCATTTTGTTTACTTTTATCAACTTAACATATGCTTAGGATGAGAATGTTATGTTTGATAAGTAGATGCACCAGACAAAATAAGTTGAGAACATTTGCTAGAGAAGTTAGGTGACATGCTCTCATGCATTGCTGACAATAATAGAATTCATCTCAAGTGATTGTTCATGTGAAGAGAAGACTTGTAAAAGCATAAGAATGGATCAGATTGATATGAAGACAATGATTAAAGGGAGACCATAATGAATGATGACTTAGTTTTAATTGGCTTATCTGTAGACATGGTTTGTGATAGGGCACAGTTATTTCAATTTTGGGGGGTGGGGAAATGTAACTGATCCCTCTTATTGGCAAAAGAGTAGTTGTAGCTGCTTTATTTTCTCTTGATTTGATCTATCTTCCTTTGTGGTGCTCATCACTCCCTCTTATCTCATCTACAGCTATTACGTTTGGGGGTGAACCTGAAGAATTTTCCCAGTTCAACAGTACCTGCTACATTTGCCATGCTGTTCCAACTCAGTATTGGCGCAGTTCTGTTGCTTTATGTACTTTTCTGGTTGAAGGTATGTTCACTCTTCACTCATATAACATTATTAAATATTAATTGATCCCATTGAACATGCTTCCGTCAACTACTCAAGTGCTTCTATCTTTTCATGTTTATTGGTCTCTGTAGACCAGAAGTAACTATTGCTTCAATCAGAAGCATTTCTCCTTTGAAAATTATTAGAACTGACTTTGGGGAGGAGGTAAAATTGATTTTGCTAATTATTTTTTTGATCATTCGGTTTCTAACTAAATCAATTCTTTCCTTTGGAATTGATTTTTGGGGGAAGTGAAAACCTTTTACATCTAAATCACTTTCAGCTTATCTACAAACATGATAAATCACATTACGTCAAAAATAAATTCTCCGTAAATTAAGTCAGGCTGAACTAATTCTACGAAGTTCGGCAGAAGCAAAATCACATACATAAATCACCTGAATAAATGATGGAGCAGGATAGGGGTGGTCTTCCTTGGAAGAGTGCTCATTTTCATTTCCTTTCTCATCCGAAAGGGGAATACTGTCTGTTTATTCCTATTTCTCCTTTGAAATGCTTATCCCTAGTTACTTTTGCTCATGTTGCAGCTGGACCTGTTCACCACTCTCAAGACAGTAGGCTTTTTGGGAGCTTTGTTGATGTTTTCTGGACACAGAATTCTTTCATATCTTGCTTCGACATCAACCAAGTTGAAATCTGCATGAGGGAAGCAAATAATCTCTATTTATAAAGCGATGACTAGATAACTTGAGTTTTCACTTTAAGGAAATTTTTACACTGATCCAATTTTGTAGGACCCTTGTACTAGTTAATGACAAATTTAGAGAGCTCTATTTAGAGACAGGTGCACAAATTTTATGGTCATAACTCAAAGTTTTATCCTTGATGACAGCCATTAATCAATCACCTGTTTTTAGCATATGCTTCATGGCCTTGGTATCATGGTAAGCTAAGATTCAATTTATATGTGAGAGGAATGTAGATGTTTTCGGGTGTAATTTGTGATTCCGTTTTTTTTCCCGTTGGAAACCTTCACTTACCTCTGTTTTCCTTCAAAAGTCACGAAATATATGATAATATCCGTTTTAGCTAATAGATCAGATATATTATATGAATAATGCTATTCACACACCCTTTTATAATATTTGAAACTGAATTTTAGAATTTTAATAAAAATTTGATTAGGTTCTTACATAATGAGTATTCCTGTAGAAAATAAGACGATAGTTACACATGAAATCTCTGCAAATATTGATGGATGTTCTAAATGTTTGTGGTCGGCAAATAATAAGTCTTTTGGTACATAATACTAAAAGAAAGATGCTTATAATTAAACTGATAACATTAAGTGACTAAAATTAACTCATCTTAAAAAATGTCCGTAAAAGTGATTAACATGTCTAAAATACTTACATCATGAGTTGATAAAATTTTTTTTAATTTACTAAACATGAAAATTTTGTGAAGAGTGAAAATTTTTATTAAATTTTGAAAAAACACATGTACGTTGTACTTGATAAATTTTTTTGATGAATTTTTTCTTTACTAAAAAAGTAATTTTTATTTTTCAATGATACTTTACTCTTCTTCACCGTAATATTATCCTCAGTAATGGATTAAGTTATTAACAGTATTACACAACTATATGCCAATTCAAATGAAATTTGTGTGCCAAAAAAACAAGGTTAAAAATTGTGATAGTATGTAGCACTTGTAGTGAATGTGATAGTTTAAATATTTTAACCCATGAATAATGACACTTTTACACCATCAGTCAACAAATTAAACCAAAATGGTAATGCATGTAAACATGTGAATATATCCTGTATTTTATTTAACTGAGTTCAGAAACCGTATAATTACTCACATTCCTCAAATTTTCTCAATAATGACATGGTTACAATGTTCGCATGCAAGAATTCAAGTACAATGATTTGGTTGAGCTTTGATTATAACTCAAGCTACTGAAGAGAATAAGAATAACCCAGTAAGTTACATAGAAAATATGGCAAAAAGGGGAAGAAAAGAAAAGGAAAGAGGGGAGGGGGGGAGGGAATAAAAAGAACACACCTAAAGCATGGAAAAAAAGATCTATTAGAACATTTTCCACAACAGTGAAGCCATTTTTGCTCTCAGCATTGCTTACATTTTACGCTTACAAGTCAATGAACAAGATTCCCATCCATCTTCAAAAAGAGTAGTATATGTGATGACACTATTCTGAAACCCTGATGCTCTCACTTGTCAACCAAATCTTCTTTTGAATTATCAATATCGCGTCATCGTCCTTACCTTGATCCAAACCTTGCTCTACACCAGATATGGCCACTTTCTCCCAGTGTAATGCCGGCAAGAACTTCTTTATCGCCAGCACCACTGACCGCTTATCATGGATGATGACGAAACCCTTTGGTCGGAGGATTCTATCCATCTCGATTAGTAAATCTTCCGGACTGCATTCCTTCTCGATGATATCAGAAAATATAGTTGATGCATGGAGTAGATCATATGTACGAGGGTAGGTCGAAAATGCTTCGCACCTGTCACATTGACAGCAAAACAAGGTCACAAAATAGCATTTAGGTTAACTGGCAAACTACAATGCTTTAAGCTTTTGAGTCTAATATTGATAGTAAATTGGTATTTTGAGTTGGTAACTTGCTTTTTGTTTGTCACTAACACCAACATCAACTTCTGCTTCGCCACATAAAGTTGACTGACTACATGAATCGGGTAACAAATAGCCTTGTTAACTAGGCAGCATTTGCCATATAGATCAGCAAAAGATACCACAATGCCCTATCAAAAATTAGATTTGTGTTTGGACAATTTATATTTGAATCTCTTTTAGTAATTTTCTCTTAGGTCACTTTCTACCACTAGTTATGATAATACCCTCGATTCCACTATTCTAACTCGAGCCTTGATAGGCCTTCTTCAAACGTGTCCATACCACCTATGACAAGATTCTACCATCTCTATAATCAACGCTAGTACACTACCATTACTTGATCTGTAATGCGATCATTTACTAACCGTATCTAGCTTGGTGTGACCGACCACTCAACCAGTCTTTCTGAATCATGAGGTCGCAAAATCCAAAATCCCAATATAAACATCTCTAGTCAAATCTTATTTCTTTTTTTGTTTTTTCATGAAATAACGACCCAAAAGAGAACAATAAAAGAAGCAAACATCAACATTAGTTAGAATTTGCAGGAATTGCTATTATATGTAGCCTAGTGAAGAACATTCCTATTATAAAGATACGAGTCATACCAGTTGTGAACCGTTCCCAACAGTCCTCTGTCATATATTATCTTCAGTGTATTTGGCCCATTTTCTGGCACCACATTCATCACCCAAACATCTTTGTCCTTCAAAGCAGCAGCAAATGAACCTAAATTTGCATTCATGTCCATCACATTCCGGATTGTGTCAGACTTAACTTTATTGCCGAGCATGGTCCAGTAATCACTGACTCGTTGTTGCCAAACTTCCTGCACAAAATTAATCCACTCATAAACTTGATGCTTATATACATGTCTTTGCTTTTTGTGCCAATGCCCCCAGAGTATATAGAATCAGATATACTATCAACTATCGTGTCTTCGATTTAAGTATGGAAAAATTCTGATAGAAAATGACACTTGAACAGTCACTGAGGATTGCAGTGAAATCATCTCAAATAAAATTTCATCTTATCTCAGTTATTACTGCCTGTATTTTCAGTATGTTATTGCATAGTTTCCAACAGGTCCTTTGATCTCCACCCTCTCAAATATTTTATCTGATATTTTTATTCTCTTTAATTAAGGTACAATTTAAGAATCACACCATATTATTGAAGAAATTAACAGGGGATAAAAGGATATATATTGAATTACCATGTCATTGTTAAAGGAATCGGCAGAATGGTTAAAGTCGGCAAGACGAGGAGGTGGAGTACTCAATCGAGCCGGCCAAGGAGCCAAACCGCTTCCTCTTGCCTTGTGCATTTCTGTACAAATCAGCAGGATGTCGCTATTATTGAATTTTCAACTTTTAAGTTTCATGAATTAACATCTGAAATTGCTAGTGGAACAAAACCAAACCATGCAACATTATCATATATATATATATAGGAAATGTATCAAATGAGAATGTGAGAATACATTAATGACCATTAGATTAAGAGAGAGAAAGGGTGGCATTAATTTTTTATTTTTTTGGGGTATGTGACTTTTATACAATCCAATGATCATTAATGCATTCTTACATTCTCAAATAAAATTACATTCTCACTAGATATATCCCCTTGCTGCAGTTGTTTCTTATCAGAATAAAATAAAATTTGCTAAGGTTGTTTCTTTCATCTTTCAGATTAGTGTTTTTAGAGCAATTTCTGGTTTTGGAACATTCTTATTAGTTTTATCTTATGCCACTTACGTTCAGAGTAACGTGTGATGCAAGCTTCCATATTAACTCCCCAAACAGCATCAGGATCATCATTGGGTTTACAAAGCGGTGGCTGAGTATCAGGTGCTCTTCTAAGGTAGCAATCGTTTGTAAGTGGCTTCACCCATATAACAGTTTGGTTCTTCTTAGCAGCTATTTTCCAACACATCCGCTCCACGAGAGCACTCATTTCTTTCCAAATTCTTCTATCCTCTTCATCTTGAGCATACGCTTCAGGAGATGAGTAGGCAAAGTAGCCTCCTGGCCGAAGCAGTCTATCCAGCTCAAGAAGAAGAATACCATCCCTTTGAAGCCAATCGATTCTACACCGAGAACAATGAGCAAGTTCAAATGATCTACTAGGGTACGGTAGCCTTTTAGTTCCTAAAACACCAAGATATGCCGGAATTCCTCTCTCTAAAGCAAACTGGATTTGATTTTCATGAACATCATTTGGCGCTAATGACATTGCAATTACGTCAGAAGAAAGTAGGTATCCTCCGAAGCTTGCGACACCACAGCCAACATCAAAAACATTGCGGAGCCTTCCTCTATTGTTTATATTATTGTCTGGAAAGTTGAGCATCTGCAATACCGATCATGAAGGAGAAGTTATAATGTATTTTGATGCGTAAGAGTATTATGCTTTTGTGATTATTTTAGTCCAACCCAAACATGAGTAACTAGCTTACATTGGCAATAGATGCAATATATTTATCGGCACCGTAATGGAAGTGAGTTCCTCCACCAGGAAAAACAATCTTTTCGCCTTTTACAACCATCCAGTTCTGGTCAGATTTTTCGGTTGCAAGATGGGTATGAGGTATATTTG
>JASCZI010211999.1:25514-36667 GCA_036250425.1 Stylosanthes scabra
CGTCGGCGCCGGCGACGTCAGAACCTTCTTCCGCAACCCAGCCTCCGCCTCGCTCTCAAGAACCTCGAGCCCTGCGAAGAACAACAGAATGCGAAAAGTGAGGGACTCAATGTGGAGTGAACCCTAATTAGATTAGAAGGGATAGGGTTCGGTATTTCGATAATTAGTTGAGGGTAGAAATGGAACAAATTTTTATTAAAATTTCAGTCCCAGTCTCCAGTATTCGAGTCCCTCCTAACTGGAGGTACTGAAAATACTGGAAATTTTGGGACTGAGACTGAAATTTTAGTTCCAGTACTCAACCAAAAAACACAATACTGAGACCCAGTCTTCCAGTCTCAGTTCCTGTGGAGGCTACCAAACGCTACCTTATGGACCTTCTTCAAACCCATTAAGTAGGGCTGTCAAACCGGCGGATCTGATCATTTAGGTCCGGCTCGTTTAGCCCGTGGATAAACGGGCAAGAAATTTTTAATTCGGTCCATTTATGATTAGTCTGACGAATAAATAGACTGGCCTGTTTAATTAATTATTTTTTAAATAAATAAAAAACAATTTTTTTTTTAGCTAGAAAACCTTAGAAAAACAAAGTTTCTGGGTTTGATGAACCGATTTTCGAGTCGAATATGAGAAAATATAAGAAAAAATGTTATTTTTTTAAAAAAAAATCAAAAATAAATTAAATAAACGGGCCAGCCCATTTAGCCCGCGAGCTAGCCCATTTAACCCGGATTTTTCCGGGTTAAACGGGCTCTGTCCCTTTAGCCCGAATTTTAAACGATCTGGGCTCAGAGATAAATGCCCGCCTGATGGATTTGGCCCATTTTGACGGCCCTACCATTAAGCAAGCAAATGCTTCAGCTTCATGTGGCAGCAAGTAGAGGTGGAAAAAGGTAGGCGGCCTGCCAGGAGCCTACTAAATGGGCCCCCCATTTAGCCTGCGGGCTAACCCATTTAACCTGGATTTTTGCAGGTTAAACGGACTCAGTTCATTTAGCCCAGATTTTAAACGGTTTGGGCTCAAAGACAAAAACCTACCCATTTAGACGGATAAACGGGATGGCCCAACGGATTTGGTCTATTTTGACGGCCTACCATTAAGCAAGCAAATGCTTCAGCTTCATGTGGGAGCAAATAGGGGTGGAAAAAGGTCAAGCCTGCCAGGAGCCTACAGCCTGTTGGGTCTATAAATATAGATATAAAAAGGTTATTATACTAATAAAAATGTAATAGTAAGGGTTTGAATTTGGATCTTTCATAATCTTTTAAATATCTTTATCCACTAAGCTATTTGCTTTGTTTATTATATATATCCATTTTTATCTTTTTAATATCTTTAATAATTTATTCTGGAAATTAAATTATATGTTAAATTTAATATTTTATATTGATATAAATTATTTGTTTATTTATTGTAAAAATCAAGCCTACCGACAAGTTTCATGCCAGGCCAAGTTTGAAAACAGGCCAAATTTAATACTAGTTAAAAAGCTTACACCAGACTATAGGTTAAACTAAGACAAATATAGTCTATTATAGGTCTAGTCTGTTAAAAATAAAATCTTGTCTCACCTAAACCTGTTCTTACCCGTAGCAGCAAGGAAAGATTTGTATTGCTTTTAATAATTATAAAAAAAATATAAATTAAGTCAACAAAAAAATATATGACTAATAAAAAAAAACATGTTACAATGCAATGATGTCAGTGTAATTATAAATAAAATACTAAAATATAAGTATTTTAAATTAAATAAGTCAAAAACTTATATTATTATTCCTTTGAATGAAGGATTTTTTTCATAAATAAATAAATAAAATATTGAAATTTTTAATATAGACACGTTTACCGCAATTTACATTTTTATGTGCGTTTTACTTATCTCGGATTTGCAGAGCCCGAGATACACTAAACACCTATCTCGGGCTTGCAGAGCCCGAGATACACTAAACACTTATCTCGGGCTTGCAGAGTCCGAGATATATATTAATGTTAGTTAATGTACTTTTAAAATATTTTATTCTGGTTTAAATGTAATGGCTAAGAGTACATAATGACTAGGAGTACATAATAACACATTTTTTTAAGTATGCCATATTTATTATTATTTTCATTTGGTTTGACTGTTATTATTTTATTTATTTATTATACATTTATCACCTAATATTCAAAATAGAAGTCACTATTAGGGGTTCATAATATGCATTATTTTTTTTAGATATACCATATATTATTATTATTATTATTATTATTGTTATTATTATTTTAGTTTCTAGAATAAGAGTATAAAAACTCAATTAGCTATTTTTTATTTTATTTAAATTTAGAGTAGATTAATGCTAATGTTAGTATAAAATATTTAAAAGGTTTATGAGTTTTTTTTTTCTTTCATAAAATTCAACCCATTCATTCGTAAAGAAAGTATTAAAAAAAATTAAAAACAATTAAAAAAATAAAAGTATCCAAAATCACATTATTCTTTAAACATGTACTCTCTTAGAGACAACACTTATTATTATTTATTTCGTTATAACCACACATTTAATGACTCAATTATTAAATTTTGCAATCAGTGTATCTCGGGCTTGCAGAGCCCGAGATATAGTCGGATTTTGTTTTTGTGTCTTATCTCGGGCTCTGCATACCCGAGATACTTTGCAAGCCCGAGATATGGGGGGAGTACGCAAAATGGTAATTACTCCCTACCGTGCCTATTTTTGTAATTTTGTTATTTATTTTATTTAAATAAGAAAAAATTTCTTTGAATGAATAAATATATGGAAATCAATTTCCATTATATTCCGATTAAATTTATTAATTAATTCTTTCTTATAAATAAAATTACTAATATATAATGGCAAAATATGTATATAAATTAAATAGGTTTACGTTAGGTGTATATTAAAATTATCCACTAAATCAGTCGTCGGTGTATAATTTACAATGAAATACAAAATACTTATATATTTTAACTATTTTTAGTGTGTATTTTGTATTTTAATATGTATTATACACTAGTGGCTGATTTTAATAACTAATTTTGGTGTGCAAATAAAACTTTTGAAATTAAATGGGCAAGAATAAATTATCCATTTGCAACTTTTAAAAATGCATTATGCTTTGCATTTTTCTATCTATGAGTTCAATTTGTTGCAATTAGTAACAAAACACCTAATTGCATGGGAAAGTTTTCACATATGGCACTGTACTTTAGTGACACATGGCTCTGAAACTGTATGGATGGGAAGCAGAGAAGTTGAGTTTTATCATTAAAAAATGTAAGAGCTATGATTTCTTGGCAGAAATATGGAGTCGGATAGTTGTCAGACGGGTCTATGATGATAAATATACTGGCAGCAGCGTTAGCCCAAAATTCTCATGTGGCAAAGACAATAATGAGGACTTATACATTGTTTTGTCGTGTGGTGTAACCTGATGCAGAAGGTTAGCTTTGTCACAATGCAGGATTCGAGTGACAGGTTGGGCCATTTGGGTTTATAGTTTTATATAAAAGTGATTGGGCCAAATAGTTATGGTCCAATTTTTTTAAAAAAATTTCAATCAAGTTAAAATATTTGGTTTTGGCCCATACTAAATTTGAACAACATGTTAATGGAGTTTGCATTCTGATGGGTTAGAAATTATATTTCTCAAAATTAACGAAAAATATTACGTTGATACTGCCATGTGGGTAATAATAGAGTTTTATAAAAGGAAGGGGATAAAGTTCTTCGTTGTCGATAATTTTATGAAAGTGTTCTGACTTTTCATAATTTTAAACAAGGTGTTCTCACTTACTAATCTATTCCACACACTTTCCTAAATTTCTCTTGTCTTGGAATTCTAATCAACTTTTATCTTACTATTTGTTTGGATGGATCAGAAGCAGTAATGAAATGCGGCAAAACAGTCTTTTGAACCCTATATATATAGCCTGTAATACCAAGTAGTATCACCTTTTGCTTTTATTCAACTTTAGTAATAAAAGCTTTTGAAACAACACTCGCTCGTCATTGCATAAGGGACAGTGGAGCTCAGGTGGCAAATCCCCAACAAAACTATTATATTTTACAATATGAATATGAAGGTTTAGGGTTTGTGTGTAAGTTGACAAGTATAGTAATTAACACAATGACAATGAGGTATAGTTTTGTATTGCCTGACACATTACTTTATAAAAATTTATTATAATTTGATTTTATGATTTTGAAAAGAAAAGAAAATTCTATTTTCTTCCCATTACTATGTGTTCATTACGATATGTTATAGGAAGATTGTCCGGTATGTCGTGAAAATCGCGGCATACTGGTATTCCAGCGCTTTTAACCGTTGATCTTAATCATATATTGATTTTATAATTAAAATCAATCAAGATCAACGGCTAAAAAGCGGTGGAATACGGTATGCCGCACTTTTTGCGGCATACCGGATAATTTTCCTATGTTATAATTTTGTTTGTTGATAAATTTGAACGATAAGAAATTTGAATGTTAATTATGATGCGGTAGAAATGAAGATCTAATGAACATTAATTTAGTCATAACAAAAGATAGTAGGTCTAAGAGTCATGTTTTGATCATATAGAATACTATCATAAACGCAAAACATAAATTGAAAAGAAACCAGGGAATGAAACAAAAGGTAGTAGTAGTAGTAATAGTAGTGGATTCAGGCGACAGGTAAGCCCAAGGAGTAGGATGCAATTTGTGGGGGACTAAAACGGAGTGGTTGGCGGAGAAGAGGAAACCTCTAACTGAGCACACTTGCTTCGAGCTCTGCAACCCTGTCATGAAGGGCAAAGTTGGCCTCCTGGAGTTGAGTGACACGAACCTAATTGAAGTCCCTTGTGTGATGGTCAGTTATGTGGAGGACGATTTTCAACATACGATATAGGCAGCATCATCCCTTGCATCCTTCTCGATCAAGGAGTATCTTCCCGTAGCATGGAGGTCGACTCGAAAGGGGTATCTTAGGAGGACCACAACGAAGGCGTAATAGGGTCCGCCTTCACGGGTGAATTTCTTATTCCGATAGAAAAAAGGAAAGGAATGGCAGCATCGTATAGCAAACATTGACGAGCCATTCTTGCATGTTGAGGACTTGTTGCCTGGTTGGCAAGAATGGTGTTTAGTCTTGAAAACTGTAGATTGATCAGTGCGTGATGCAAATTCGTGAAAATAAAATAAGAGAGCTATTGATGAGTAGTGAGTTAAGAAAAGACCCAAATTAATTGATGGCAGTGTAATGAGAAATAACTGGGAGTAGAATCGACGAACAAGACAAGCCATTTTTGTCTAAGCAATCACCACATGCATATGACCAGTGCACCACGACTGTGCGACGAGGTTTGGGTTCTTGTTTCAGTCGAGGAGGAAGGAGGCGGTGGGCCTAAACCAATTATTGTAACGATCTCCTCTCTCTCGGCGTTGAAGATATCCATTCATGAAGCAAATGCCTTGTTTGCCAGGTTGAGGCTGTTGAAGGCCCCGAATTTGGGGTCGGGATAGTTGAGGATTTGAATGGTTGCTTCCTCAAATGAGGTGTACACCCCTGGTGAGTGCCCTTGAGTGACACGAAGACAAAAAAATTATCGAGGCTTGGGTCCATAGTTGGAGTCAGGATAGGTGGTTGGGAATTTGCAAGTTGTTGGCTGTTGTTAGTTTCTACAAAGGTGGGTTTATCAACTGTTTGTGGAAGAAGATGGTAACAATGCGGGCTTTAGGCTACTTTTATTTTGAGGGAGGGATGATTTGATATCAGTGCAGGCATGGGGAAGTGGATGACTTATTGCAGCGTTGAAAAAGTACTTGATGTGATGTGAAACGGCCACAACAAGAGTTTAATTTCCATACGTTTGTTGAAAAAAATCAAATTGGAAATTAATTTGGAAATATTTAATATTTTGTGTATTTGATTTTATATATATGGATATGTTTATAAAATATTTTTTGTTATTTTTATCCATTATCTGTTTGCTCCCACGGCATAAAACTTCTGGATCTGTCACTAATTGTGATATTAATTTTTTTAAGTGATTCCTAAATGAAATAGTGTAGTGCTATCAAGTTGGAGTGGATTAGTTAGTGAAAATTACTGCAAATGAACCTTACAGACATTGGTTGGGATCAGGTAAATGATACACGATGATGTTATACATATGTGTGGGAGCTTCTTATGGTTAGAGTTTAAAGTTTGTTGTGCTTTATCAAAACCTAATTAGGTTAAAAATTCTAAAGGAGTGGGATCTTGTATCCATAATCTCACTCTGGTATAGGGAAAATGAATTATAAAGGAATTGGTTTGTAATAATAAACGTGCCAAATACCGATTGTTCTAAAAGGTGTGAACTAAATGTGTTGATTCTTGCATTTTGTCAATGGTTTAGGGTTGCTGTTCCATAAAGGTTAATAACGATGAAGTTATTTTGTTAACAGCATTACCATGAAATGATATTTTGAACATGTAACGTAGAAGTAAAAGATTTATATTAAAATGGTTAGGGGCCAATATTGTTGTTCTAGGGGTTTAGGATTTAGTCAATCATGTGAAATCATTTGTTGGGTAGGGTTTAGGGTTTTGTTGTGAAATGATATATGGTTTAGGGTTAAATCATTGATTGTTTAGGGTTTACAATTTATTCTATAGGGTTTAGGATTTAGAGTTTTTTGTGATAGGATTCATTGTTAATGTGATTATGTAATCAATATAATAAGCATATTATCATGGTCAGAAATTAAAATCGAATTTAACCAGATGATTAGACCGGATTAATTTAATAAACACAGTGTCACTTGATTAAATTATATTTACTTAACGTAAAATACTGAATTTATTAAGTAAATAAGTGCAATTAAATCCACATGTGATTAATTTTTTGTTAAGGGTATCACCACGATACGGATTGATCCAATTTTCCCTCTAATTGAGCGAAATGGGAGAATATTTCCAACCTAACAAGAAACAAGGCATTTAGTTCAAGCGTGGTTAGGTAATCGGTGTGTTCACGTTCTCGCGTAGGGGTAAATTGCACTTATGGTTTCATGAAGGGGATCTTTTGGGATGAAAGGAAATCCCCAACATTTAGCTTTTTTGTCCTGTGGAAGTCTGCAGGTGCAATGATGCTTATCTAGTTCTAAATATCTTTTAGTGGCATGGTACTGTCACCCCATTGGGTGTAAATTACGTTTCTAACACTCTATTGACGCCGAAAATATGATGATTACTATAGCAGATTAGGCTGGAAATCATCCTATGAAATCACAGTCCATGAAGATGGATAGATACGGTCTCCATTGTGCCAAAAAACGCTCTCGTCATTGCTAGCAGGATAGGATGGTAGGTTATGAAATGCTTCTCTGAGGGTACATATATCGGAAAAAAGTGCTTCAACTACCTAGTTTCGCTTTATCCTCTATCTATGGATGATGTCTTGTTTAAAAATATGTGTTGATGGAAATTAAATAGTGAATTTTCATTTACATTTCTCATGTTGGTATATCGAGTGTATTTTCAAAACTTCAGGAAAAGACACATTCTAATCATGATTATGCTTTAGGTAGAGTTTCTTCTAGTTGGGTGTGAGGTTTTTTACTATCCAATGTTGGGTGTGAGGTTTTTTATTATCCAATGTTCATGGACCAACAGGAATGAAATAGCAAGTTTTGCATTGGCACGCAATCCCTTTTCCCTCAAAATGCAATAATCGAAATATTAAAGAGTTTTTTTGCCAAAATTCGTGTTATGTTCTAGCGGCTTAAATACGTTTTTATCTTTCCAGTTTCCACAATAAGTCATGTGAGGGTTGTTGTCCCAGCGCATGAGGATTTGTTTAAGTGCTTTATGTCATGTATAAATATGCCTATCCTTCACACCAAGAACGACTCACCGGCTCACAGAATAGTTTCACATATTTCTTTATTTTCAAAACACTTTCAATTATTTTGTTTGAGTACAAGAGTGTGATTGGAGTCCGTTTGAGGCATGGAAATGGACTACATGTCAAACGGACTCCATGAGAGATATCCTGAACGACTCCCAGGTGCAAAGTGATGAAGAATGGTCAGTAATTTTTTGTCTCATATGTTTGATTATTTTCATGTTTATATGTTGAACTTACCTTGCATTGCAACGCGAATTTTCCCCTCAGCATAAAAAGTGGCTCTTAATATTAATGATGTGTGTTGCTCTCGCAGTATTATAGCGATGTTTTCTTCCATCCGAGACTCATTGGTGAGCCCAGTTGTGGAATGGTATCTGTCATCCGATTTTGCCAGGGACATGTTGCGCCTGAGTGCTTTTGAAGCAATTGTGCATGACTACATGGGGCAAGTTGATGCTTGCATTGATCAGCTTGAACATATAATGACCTTATTCCTCTTCTATAAAACTTTTTCTTTGCTAATGTTGTTCCACAGTACTTAATATTTATTGTACTCATGATAATCCAACTTTTTAGCTACTTGTGCCGATTTGCAAGGACAACTATAATTGGTACATGATGGTAATCGATGTGAAGCATGATCATATTTACTTTCTTGACATTTGTAAGTGACCTCCAGATATGGATTGTAGAGAATGAGAATCATTTTAAGAGGATCCTATCTAAATGTTTGCAGGTTTACTCTCTTTCGCAAATGATTTGTAATAGGTAGAGAGTTATTTTCCTATCTAAACTTGGATTTTTTACAGCTTCTGATGAATGGTCAACTATTCCACCTTGATCATAACATTCAGAGGTTCATACATGTCTCTCCGAACTCAACAACTTGGGGACCAATTAAATATGATGCGGAGGTCCCAAATAAGTTGGACATGTGGGTTTCAATTTGTTTATAATATGATTGGATTGCAATCTTTTGTGCTTTAGGTATTTTTTGAACAATTAGTGTGTTCGAGGGATCTTAAGACAATCCTGAGGGTGCTATTCTAGTTGCAACCTGAAGAAAAATTCACACTAGCAAATGTTGGTTCAAGGTATATATCCTCAACCATATTTTGTCTTAACTATAATGATTCAGAAAAGTGTTGTGACTTTCTTTTAACGTTTTGCCACATTGACGTACTCAGATGCATGAGCAAAATGTGAGGATGAAGAGTGCAGCTTATATTCTGTTTTTTGTTACTAATCGAATAAAGGAAGAGATTCTTGGCAAGAGTGAGGAAGCATGACGTGCAATGTTATAGAATGGAGAGTAGGTGTCCCATGTGGCAATAAAGGGTTAGTTGGGTTTCTATATTGGGGTGTAATTTAATTTGGTTTTCTTATTTTTTTTTTATAAAAAAAAAAAAAAAACTTTTCATAGTCTCTAGCTTAGGAAGCCCCATGAAGACCTAACACATTGTTGGCCTCATAAAAAGTGACTTACATCACACATATGATGCTTATTTCAATCATTATTGTATGAGATGCTTTTTTTTAGTGGTGTGGAGACTAGAGATGCGTGATTTCGTCTATGTGCGTGAGCACACAATCCACATTCAGTATTTATACAACATTAGGGGATGTTAAAGTGAAACCCAACTTCATGTGCTTTGAATGAATTTAAGAATGCAACTTATCTTGCAGAAATGATCATTCTAATTTATTTTGTCAATATTTAGTTCTTTTATAAAGATTACACCACTTAACTTTTGCGATTCAACAGAAAAAACTATTTATGAATCAATTTATTTCGGTTCAATTTCACTTGTCAGGTAAGCAACAGTTAGTTAGTTTGTGCAAATGTGCGTGAATATCTTAATAAAAACTTTTCACAATGACAAGCTCTTAGGGGAATACTTCCTTTAAGTTGTTAAAAATAACTTTTTTTTTAAAGACACTCACGTGTCACACTTTGAAAAACATCCTTACTTAAAGACTATAACTCTTAACCACTAAGAGATTGACACGTGGCAATTTTTTTAAATGTGGTTAAACCATAAAAATATGTAGTAAAGTCTTTAGGTTTAAATTTAACCGATTTTTTGTTTTTTATTTTTTTAACTAAGTAATATATTGGACCAGACGTTTGGGCCTTTTTATGTTATTACGTGGGCTTATTAACAAAAAGTTACACAAATGATGCCCCAAAAATATTACAATTTTTTTTTACCATTTTTTCTTTAATTTTGATTGGTTCTTATTTTAAAAAAAAACTCTTTATGTATTTCTATTTTTTTATATTGTCCATAAGACTTTTTACACAAAAAATATATAGTAAAAATATTAATAATTTATAATTTGTTCAATTTTATATTTTTCTTTTTAAAATATCCATATTATTTATTTTTGTTTGCATCGTACTATTAAATAAACTAAAAGGTAATTTGCATTGAAAAGAGTTTTTATTTAATTAAAAAGGTGTTTAAAACAATTTCTTAAGTAAATTAAAATTAAAAATTTTACTTACATCAACAATATATCAAAGTAGTAAAAGAAACTTAATTTTTTAATTGCTGGTTCTATTTTTTTTTCTCAACGCTATTATTTAGTTCAAGAGCTGTCAAATTATGATGTAATTTTTATATAAAAAATGTAAATAATAAATATGTAATATCTAGTTTAATGAACAATCAGAATCTTATAGACTAAATTTGGTACTTCCTCGTAATTTTTAACAAGAACAAGTTTAAAAATAAAAATAATTGGAACTAAATCACCATTAAGTTCATATAGTTGCACTATGAATTTGATTATTCATTCAAAATGGATACGCTCTTGTTTAAACTTTCTTATTTATGTTATAGAACTGAAGGTATAATAACATTAAAGCTATAGAAGATATAATAATAGAAAAGGGAGAGAGAGAGAACTATAGAGAGAAAGAATATGAAATTCTTATTGATTTCTGGATATGAAAAACTTATGAAATCATAGCCCTATTTATAGTAAAAGATTTACTATTACATGAAAAGGAATGAACGGCTATGATTCATCTACTATGCAACATAGTAACTTGATTAGGAATGGACGGCCATGATTTATTGGGTTACTATGCAGCATAGTGCTACATAGTGCCGGCGGCTGCCGACACCAATAATTCATCACACTCCCCCTTGGACGTCCATTATAGATATGCCTCATTAAAAACCTCGTCAAGAAAAACCCTGTGGGACAAAAACCTGACTGAGGGAAAAAGAGTACGATATCCTGTATGATGAGCACTGCCTCGTTAAA
>JASCZI010212000.1:9661-28758 GCA_036250425.1 Stylosanthes scabra
AATCACAGCAGCTCAATGCCGGAAGTTTGTGTGGAACAGCATAATTACTAGATTCGGAGTGCCAAGAGTCATCGCTTCTGATAACGGCACCCAATTCACCGACAAGAAATTCAAAGAATTTCTACAAGGCTTCCACATCCATCAGCAATTCTCCTCGGTTGAGCACCCCCAAGCCAACGGACAAGTCGAAGCCATGAACAAAATAATCCTAAACGGATTAAAGAAAAGGTTTGACGACAAAAAAGGCTGCTGGGCGGAAGAGCTCGGAAGTGTCCTCTGGTCCTACAGAACTATAGAGCAATTGTCGACGGGGTTCACCCCCTTCCGACTTACCTATGGAACGGAGGGCATGGTCCATTTGGAAATAGCTGAGGAAACCGGCCGGGTATCAGGCTACAGCCCGGAAGAAAACAACTTGTATAGGGAGAACGATGTAGATCTTATCTACGAAGTCCGAGAAGAGGCAAGGATGAGACAGCAGGCGGCAAAAAGAACTCCTCGCAGCCCGATACAACAAGAAAGTCAAGAGCCGAGAGCTCGAAGAAGGAGACTTGGTACTAAGAAGGGCTGACATCGGAGGAAAGAATGCCACCCAAGGAAAACTGGGGGCAAATTGGGAAGGCCCCTACAAAGTGGTCAAAGTGCTCGGAAAAAGGCGCGTACAAGCTCCATACAGTTGAAGGAGCGGAAGTGCCAAGAACCTGGCACATAACAAACCTAAAAAGGTACCACATGTAATAAAACATAGTAGCATGAACTCTTTTTCCTCCCATCTTTATTTTTCCCCAAGAGGGTTTTTAGGATGGCGAGGTTTTAACGAGGCATGTAAGCGTTCCGGTCACCTTGACCGTTACTAATAAACAAGTACTTCATTCTCTACATTCATAATACTTGTCATTTATACTTTAAGCATTATTCATTATGCATCTTATGAGTCTCAGAAAGAGAACAAAGAGCCCGGGAGCCATAATTAAGGCTTTAAAATTAACCCAAAGGGCAACCTATAAAGTGGTCGGAACAAACACTACGGCACCTCACCGGACTGATCACCCGGTGCTGAGCTGCAAAAAACAAACAAGTCATGCAAACCGATAGTCAAAAACTTAAGACATCGCGACAAGCAGACCTATAAGCACAATTTAACAAGTGCACCGCGAGGTAGAAGCATAAGGCATCAACAAGTGCCAAAGTGCGAAGACACAAGGCATCACCAAGTGCTAAAGTGCGAAGACACAAGGCATCACCAAGTGACAAAATGCATTCGCGCAAGGCATCAAACTGCCAAAAAGTGCATGTTCCCAAAAGCCAAAAGCGGACGGAAAAGCCTAAATAAAAAGTGCTGAAATGCAAGGCCGAACACAGATGCTAAAATTCGCAGCAAAAAATTTCTTTAAAGACCACAAAGTGGCCCAAAAGAGCAAAATATTCACAAAGGCCACAAAAAGTGACCAGAATATCCATAAAAAAGCACCCCACAGGTGCCATCCAAGTCAAAATCTAAAAACTATTACAAAAGTTTAAGTGGGGCATCCCCCACTGACTCCTGCTGCCTCTCCCGCCGTGTTGCCAGCCGCCGACTGTAAGGCTTGAGCAGCGGACTCAGGATGTCGCTCCAGCACAACCTCCTCGGCAGACGGAAGCTTCCCCTCTACTTCTGACTCTTGAGATACGAAGATCCTCCTACCCTTCGGATCCCATCGGGACTTCAGGGTTATGGCAGAGAAATCCACGCCAGGGTAGAGATGAGAGACTTGGTCCAAACATATGTCCAAAGTCTCTTGGCACATCTCTATTACCTCAGATCCAAGCGTGTGCCACTCCGAGCGCCAGTACTCAGATACCTCGGTGGCCTTGCTCAAATCTGCCTGGCAAGTCTTCAAGGAAGCAGCAAGAGACCCCACCCGTCCCTCCGCGGCTACCGCCCGCTTCCACTCCGTCTCCAAGGACAGCTGGGAGGACTCAAATTGGGCCTTCAACACCCTATTGTCTTCCTCCAGCTGAGCAATCCGCTCCAGAGCAGATTGATGCTCCAAGGACTTCTCGGAAAGCTCGTCCTTGAGGGTGCGGCCTTCTCCTTGAAAGGCAGAAAAGATAAGGCCGAATCCCTCTCCCCCTTTAAGATCTCAATCTGATCAAGGGCGGCCGAGAGTTCTTTCTCCGCCTTTATCTTAGTAGCCAGAGAAGTCTCCACGCCCACCTGTTCCGTCAGAGCAGCATGAGAACATAGACAACATAGATATGCAACATAAACCAAAACATTGAAAAAGATGTTCAAGGTACTTGGAGACAAGCAAGAGATTTGGCGTGCAGGTGGTAAGACTCGCCAAGAAGCTGCTCCGGAGGCATCCTCGTCAAAGCTTCCCTCACAGGAACAGAAGTCAAACCCGCATTGAGGGCCTTCCGAAAGTTGAAATCCTCCGGAAAGGCAACCTTAAGGGGATCGACCTCATGCTCCCAAGCAGAGTCATCCTCGAGCGCCTTCTCAAAAGCCTCATCTATCTTAGGCTTCTTCCTCGCTGCTGCCGCTGCAAGTCAGCCGCCGGATCCTCCTCCAGGTCCACCACCTTGGTTCGCTCACGCTTCGAAGACTGCTTCTTCGCTTTGACAGCCTCAGAAGCAGCCGGAGCTGGGGGTACTTGAGTGGAAGACTCCATGCGAGGAGATCCGGCACCAGCAGGGACGGAAGTGCCAGCAGTAGCAGAGGCAGAGGCAGCAACAGCTGCAGCAGCCGTCGCAGTGGCAGAGGGGCCACCAGACGGAAGAATCGGTCAAGGACCCATCTTAGCCGAATCCGCCATCTTGGCCATCAAGTCATCGAGCTTAGTTCTTTTCATCTTGACGTCCAATAAGTCGTCTGCAAGATTGAAACAAGTCAAGAACTAGCAAAGCAAACAACAAATAGTAATAATAAAGAAGCAACAACAGTTCTTTACCAAGGAATTTTCCAACTTCGGCATCAGAACCATCCAAAATAAACCTACAAGTGAACTTGTTCCTCTTTGGCAAACTCCTTGGAAGAGAAACAAGAAACTTGAAGGCAACCATCTCTAGTGGCTACAAGTTATACACAACAAAATTTTTCACCTTCAGGTTCCAATAGACCCAAGGAAAAGGTTTATTCTCGTGGTTTAGCCAGAAGGCTCGCTTTCCAGAAGCAGCCAGAACCTTAAAATAATGCCATTTGAATTCCTGGATCGAATCTTCATAGGAATCAAACAGCCTCCGGCCTTGGCGTGCCCGGAAGGAGATGTACCCGTAATTGCCTGGAGGAAAGTGCACATCATATATATAGAAGAAAAGTTTGATGGTGGGGCGGAAGCCGTAGTGAAGGCACACCCTCTCAAAGGCAAGAACGAAGCCCCACCCATTCAGATGCAACTGACTGACGGTGACGCGACAGCGAGTCATCACGTCCCTCTGAAAGTCTGAGAACGGGAGCCGCATCCCCAGACGAGCAAATAACTCCTGATACACCCACAGGAAGTGGGGTCCCTCCTCACCCGCTCGGAATGGGACACGGTCAGACGGCCCAGCGGCCTCCAACACATAGTCCCCCTCCGCCTCTGAATCCTCCATCAGCGAGTAGTGGCGGCGGACTCAGGCAGTGAGTCACTCTCAACCACGGACGGCTGAGTCAACACAGTCTCTTCAACCCAGCCGTAAAGGCGGGTCTCAACCGCATCTAGAGGGCGAGGGACCTTCACCTCCTGGCAAGACTTTTTCTTCCCCATTTCCAAGTTTTCTAATAAATAGCGCCTACAATACAATGATTGAGGCTTAGTTTAAAAAGAAAAAGCAAAAAACAGAGAAAAACGAAGAAATGGAGAAGAAAAAAGAAATGCGAGACATACGGTACAAGAAGAACCCCCAAAAGCATACAAGCATTCAAAAAGAAAGAAAACAAAGAACAGCGGTACCTATGACAAAGGGTCGCTGGAACAGAAGTTGGAAAGATCTCCCTTTCTTTCTTTCTTCTTCACTTAGAGAGAGTCAAGAGTTTTAGAGAGAGAAGGCGAGAAAGTTCAAATGAAATGGTAAAGTTTCAATTTTTAATTCTCAAGCTTTATTCAACAAGCTTCGAGAATCCAAAAAGGGGGCAAGTACCAATGATGGGACGGTTACTGAAATCTTGAAAACCGCTCCCATTACTTTCTCTTTCGCTAAACGTGCAAAAGTAACCACTCTTTCTGCCACGTCAACAAAAAGAGAAGCGAAGCGACGTGCCACAAACAGTCTGACACGTAAGCAGCCGGAAGAAAAATGACAAAGTCGACGCCATATGGAAGGCCGTCGGAAGTTCATCAAAACTACTCGGAAATCGAATTAACACATTCATCTCCCGAGTGGGGGCAATGTTACGGACCGGCCCAATAAGGCCCAATCCATTGAATCAATAATCAACTTACTTGGTCCATAAGTCAAGGATCAAGCTAAAAGATAAAAGATCAAGCTAAAAGAGGAAAGATTCGATGAGATTATAAAGAGATTCCATTCGAATCTTAACCACCCATTACTATATAAGCAGGGGGCAACACCTCCTCAAGGTACTCATTCTCTAAACCCTAACCTCCCATATTAGCCCTAGAATACTCATAATCCTAATTCTGGGATTCTAGTGCTATTCTCTCATCACATCAATCACCTTCTTCGGATCCAGCCCTCGGACTCTTCCGAGTGCTTCCCTTCCGAAGGAACACTTTCTCTCTCTCATTCTCACTGTCTACTTCCTCTCACGACTAAGGTCCATTGGATCATTGTTCGGTACATCTGTGCTTAACAAGTATTAAACAACCACATTACTTCTTGACCAGAACATTTTTTACAAAATTTTTCGAAATCAAATAATTAGTGCCATTTTGTTCAAAAGTTTCTCGCCAATTCATTTTTTTTTTCAATCTCCCAAAGTATTTGTTTCACCATGGTGCTTTGTTGGTGCATCACATTTATATTTTTTTTCCTTGCTCCGTGCTATGTTCGTAAATGTTTGTGTGGTTCTGAGTACTGGGATTGAGACTGGGAGACTGAGACTCAGTATTGTGTTTGTTGGATAGAGACTGGAACTAAAATTTTAGTCTCAGTACCCATAATCCAGTATTTTCAGTACCTCCAAAGTAGAGGGACTGGGAGACTGGGGACTGAGACAGAAACTTTAATAATATTTTTTTACTCAAATATCCTCAATCAATATTATAGTTTCCAATACTAACCTTTATTTCTGCTCCATCAACTTAGTTTAATTTCTATCTCTCAGTCTCTATCTCTAATTAATTTTAAACTAAACACAATACACAAACCTATTTCAGTCTGAGTCTCTCAGTCTCAGTCCCCAGTCTTAGTCTCCCAGTCTCAGTCTCTCTTCCAAATGCACCCTAACATACATGGATCCAACATGGCATAATAAACTCAATCAAAGCATAAAAAAGGTTTGCAGCCCCGCCAGTCTGCCAATAACCCCTTGTTTAGCATGGTCAGCATTTTCAAGCTTTTGTAGGAGAGCACCATCGGCATTAGCCATAAGTGGCAAGAACTCCTCCATGTGCTTCGAGTCTCTCTGGTAGCCCGACAAAGTTTTTCCCTCTGCTATTTCTTACATCAACATAAACGAAAGCTGGGGTGAGCGCCAAAGCTGCTGCAGAACCGGCGTTTTGCTACACTGCTTAATTGCAGTCATCTCACCGCCAGTCCTCTCGCTGGTTGAGTGAAAGAAATTTAGAGAGGGAGAGAGAGAAGATGGAGAAAGAGGCGGAGGAAGAGAAAGGGATGAAGTGAGGGAGAGATAGAAAGAGAGAGGGGGAGAAAGAGATAGGGAAAAATAGAGAGGACGAGAGAAAGAGGGAGATAGAAAGAGAGGGAGAGAGAAGGGAAAAGAGAGAAATAGGAAAAGATGGGGAGAAGAAGAGAAAGGGAGGGGCGAGGAGAGGGACATAGGGAAATAGAGAGAGAATGTGAGAGAGGGAGATGGAGTGAGAGTGAGGGTTAGAGAAAGAAATGAAGAGAGAATGAGAGAGAGGAAGATGGATTGGGAAAGAGATCATATCTTTCGTATTTGGACTCATTGGTGGGAACTTCAAGTTTATTTATAAAGTTGTAGTAAATTTCTACCAATATAATGTCGTGAGACGCCTCCGATAATTACATATCTCATGATATTGATTTAGCTTTGTCGGTTTGAATAAACTCAATGCATTTGAATTTGATTGCACACTTACTTAATTGGCAAATTATTTTTTATAGTTCATTATATCCAATTTACAATGTTAAATTAAAATATAAAATATTGCTGGGGTTTAATACTAGTATATATAAACTCGTTGTAGAAATCCATGCATAAAAAGTAATCACCATTGTTACATTTGATATGCAAATAAGGCTTGATCTAAGGTGAATTTGGTTCATGATGGATTAGATGGAATATTTTTAAATAAGTGGTTTGGAATGATTGTAATTTTATAATGAATAATAAAAATAAAATATAAAAAAATTTTCAACCATTCATTTGATCTACCATAAACTTTGTTTATTGTAGATTTGTCCTGCAAACAATGTGAAGAATACAAATACTTACATCCAAATTTCAAACATCATCAAATTATTCATTTAAACTTTAAAATTAAATTGAACAAAATTTAAAATTTTAGGGAGCAAATTAAATATTTACTCAAAAAGTTTCTATCAATTTCTACCTGGATAATGCTATTATTATGATGGCTCTTCGGCTTGCGTACTTTCATAATACTTGACAAGAACCTTCCATCCACTTGGGCACATAAAACCATTTGGTGGATCCTCACCATTTCTTGCATAAGCCCTCATCTGAAAAATAAATCACCCAAATATATAAATGAAATCTTGTGACCAATATCATTCTCCTGGAAAGAGTTCTTGTTATGAAAAAACACAATCATACATGTATGTGAGTAAAATATGTTAAAAAAATTAACATCATGTTAAATTTTTTTGGGCAAAATTTTACTGCTGCAAATTAATTCAGTGTTCACTTTTGTCTCTGAAATACAAATAATCATACTATAGCTCATATATTTATTACTAAAGTTTACAACTACATACTTTGAGAGCATATTTTCTGAAAAATATAAATTAACATAATAAAAGTTAGTAAAACTCTATATCCTGCATTTTGTCTTATTAATTACTTTGGTACTTTCAACACAAAATTATAAAACAAGCTATATTGCTACAGTTAAAGCTATCTCTAACCAAGAAACACAAGCAAGAGTAAAATCATTTGACACTAACCTCTAATGGCAAATTATCTATATCAAAGTGCAATAAGAAATAAAGAATTGTTAGCTAGCAACTCGTGATAGTAAATAGATAATGGAATGAATGAGAGTCAAATACCTTGGTTCCAGATATAAAAAGGAAATCTTTCGCACGGGTGGGATCAAAAAATGCCATCTTATTATCCCTAGTATCATAAGCTGCAACCTGTCATCATACAAAATGTCCTAATTCAATTTTAGCTATATTTTTTTTTTAATGTAAATCGTGATAGGGTAACACGTACAATTTTTTATTTAGTACAATGATTACTACCTCCTACTAAATCGTTACAAGGTAAATCCATTTCACATGTGAATAAAAAAACTTGTGTTACTATACAGCAATTTACATAAAAGAAAAAAAAAAAAAAATCAAAATCGAAATATTCCATTCAATTAATATCGGTGGCTATATTTATGTGACTTACCTTTTTTGCCAGAAATAGTATTGATAACGAACAAAAAATAATCAATAATCAACTAAGTTTGTATTTTTTAAAAATAAAACATTCGTTTTGCCAAATACTCATGTCTCTTTAAAGATTTTTCAATGCAAAACAATCTGGATACCAAGAATAACAACAAAAAAAGAAACTACTTGTGGGTGGGAGAAGTTGAAAATTTAGCCATATTATTTACTAATTAGATATTAAAAAGGAGAGGAAGAAAATGTGAAATCTCATGAATCAGGTGGAACAGCTCTAATCAAACTCTACTGTGTGAGCTCAGTAAGAAAGGAAGAATAAAGACGGTTAAGAAATGTTTATATATATATATGTATTAGAATTGAATAAGAGTTGTGTATTGTAACAATACACTAATATATTTATAGGTGAATAGAGAATCAAAATAATAATAACCTAATATCCTATAATTATGAATAATATCAAACAAATAAATCCATTGATATTAATTGATACTAATTGATACTCATATAGCGTCTGGTGTTCGATTAAGGCGCGATTTGATCCGTTGGAATCGTAACGGAGAGAGGATCATGATGGTGATACTTTTGAGACGATACAACTAATGAAAGAGAACCAACAGTTGATGAGAAAAATGGCAAAATGGCTTGAATGAATTCTGGAGAACTGGGAACTATGATGAACATAGAAAGCTTCAGCGGTGCGTGACGGCGTGTCCAACCTCTGTTAGCGACCCGTTATGTGCGAAGCACGTGTGTGAAGGAGATGATCACAACATTATGGATAGTGAAGTGATACCACGAACGGCGGGGAGGTGTGGTGAGGTGAAGATAGGAGAAGCAGGGAGCTTGAACCGGCAAATGACATTGTTGGAAGGTGAAAAACGACGACTCAGAAATATGATGAAAAACAAGAGAAAAAAGTTGAGTGCCAAGAACAAAACAAAGAAACTAATAGAGTTCAAGGAGGATACTAATGTGTAGTCCCGGTCGAAAAAAAAGGTTGGAAAGAACTTAAACTCTGATACCAGGTTAGAAAGAGATGAAGAATACACAATAGAGAAAAGTTTTTATGTATTAGAATTAAATAAGAATTGTGTATCACATAGTACAATGCACTAATATATTTATAGGTGAATAGCGATTCAGAATAATAATAACTTAATATTCTATAATTATGAGTATTATCAAACTAATAAACCCATGATACTAATTGATATTGATTGCATTAATACTCATACTTTAACAAATACGAAGCAAAGCTCTAGGAATGCAAAGCATGTGAGAAAAAGAACCCAAAAAATGAAGGAGATCAGAAAATGACAAGAAGTTTGGGAGAGAAACAATAAACTTCTTATCATTAATGAACTAAAATGATGAATCTTCATTAACTATCAATTACAACTAACTATACGTACTGTTAGTTAACTTACTGCACAAACTTGCCACCTACTGTAATCGGTAACTAATTCAATTAACGGTCACAATTAATGGACTAACTAGCTAACAAACTTAGCAACTTGCTTAACAAGTGATCAGGTTAAGTCACAGAAAGTATATTCAGTATCTCTGCTACTTATTTTTAACACATATGAATGATTCGAAGGAACAAAAGTACATCTCGAACATGTGAAAGTACATTCAAATGTATATAAAAAATAAAAAAATAGAAGATGAACTTAAAGCGACCCAAAGTTACTCTATAAATAAAGTAACTTTGATAAAACTGTCTCTTTAATATTGCCAAAACAATAAGAGACATGGTATCATGCTATGTATCACTAAGCAATCATAGATTTTGATTAAATCATCATTGACATTAAAGGAGCATGAAGACTAGTTACCTTAAAAGGCAAAATGTTAAGCTTTCCAAGACCAGGAGCCATGGTGAGAACCTTTTTGCCATGATCAGGATCATAAAGATCCCTTTTCTCAGTTGGGTGAGCCATGCCAGCAGGATCACGACCAACAATATAGAAGTTGGCCCCTGCATTTATCCGTGCCTTTGCATGCCACTGCACTTCCGTTGGTCCTGCATAATGCATGGGTGATGGAAATATTGCAACTATGGTAGTCTTAGGATCAAGAACACCATCTTCTAGGACCTAATAACAAAACCCAACACGTAACTTGATAATTAATGATTGTGAAATAGTTCCTAGATCAAGCGAGTTTTACTACTCTAAACAGTTATTTTAGTCAGCAAGGATGCAATTTTTATTTCTAGCATATATAAGGGGTAATACGGTTAGTTGCAGTTTGCAATAAAACGATCCCTGATAATCTAATTGTATTATTTTAATTCAGAGATTAAAAAAATTACACCAATTGGTACCTGATCTCATTGCTAACCAATTTTTACTTATTCCATATGTGATGTGGCATCTGCTTTACACTCTAGATAACATAAAATGACATCGTTCATTTATGGCGTTAAATGGTCGTTAAAAAATGACATCGGCTAGTACCCAATAAGCACAAATGAAGGTCATAAACGTTTTATATTTTTTGGGTATTAGACAACATAATTTTTAATGACTATTTAGCGCCATAAGTGAAATTATTATATTTTTGTTATCCTGTATCAAAGACAGTTACCATGTCACTCAGAGATTCAGCAAGAGTTAGCCAAAAAAATATAAGATTATTTTAGAAGAAATTATAATCATTAGAAATCAAAATAGAGTCTACCTCCTTAAAAGGCATATGTTACCTAATTACTCCAATAATTATATAGTTCCTAAGGCATTATTATTAAGACTGAAGAAAACTTTTCAACAGACAATCATCCATAATACAGAAATATAGAACATATCTCACGAATTGGTATCTCTTTTCTTCTCTGTTTTTATAGCCTGGTTAGGTGTAACTTAACTCATTTTTATAGTTTCTCATAAACCATCAAATTAACATGAGAGAGTTAGATCCGTTACAAGTGCCATAGTCCATGACCTTATGCCTATCAAATCTTAGGAAGGGACCAATCTGTTTGACGAGAGTAATTCTCGAAAACTTCTGAAGAATAAAAATATTTTAGTGAGCAAAATATCTGTTTGAAACTTTTGAAAAAACAATGCAATGTTTATTCTAATAATAACTTGGCAAAGAAATGAATGAAATGAAGAAATGGCATGAAAATATGATGAACGTAACTGGCAAGTAAATGTCATTATTCACATCAATCACCTTGCTATGTTGTTCCATCCTAACATCCAATGGCACATCATCAGCCTTTGTGAAACCTCCAAGAGGATGAAGCAACAAAACTGGATTCTTATAACCCATTTCCAATAGCCGTTTCCGAGTATCATTCATCAACAAAGCATGACCATTATGCACTGGGTTTCTTAGCTGGAATGCAAAAACTGCATCTGCTTTACGTGTATCAAATTCTTTGCGGAGTTGTTTGGGGGAGAGTCTATAGTTATCAAGCCCATCATTGTATTTGATTGGTTTTAGAACTTCCAAATCTCCTCCAATTAGCCAGTTCCCTGCTGGAGTAATCACTTCTTCAACATAAGGCAATCCTGGAACAGTTGTTCCCCATGTTCTTCCAATTCTTTCTTCCTTGTTGTGCTCGTATATTTCAATACTGCAAACAACATTGAATGGTCGTTGCTCAAGGATGAAATCTACATACATAACCATGCATGCCCTTCATAATATATTGAAACGATTTTTATAACTGATAAAATAGTCTTCCTAAAAGAATGAATCTAGTTCATAATCCTTAAAAAAAATAAATATCAATTGTTTTAAAAATATAGTCCGTTAAGAAATAAAAAATAGTTTAATTAATCTGTTAGTCTCTGTAGCTTCACCTAATATTTAATTAGATTCTTATAATTTTTTATTTTTAATTGAGTCTCTATACTATTTTTAATTTTGTAATTAGGATCTTGCCATAACAAAAATGTTAGAACTAATGAAGTAACAAAAATGTTAAAATCAACGAAATATATCATCTCTAAATTAAAAATATCACAAATGTTAGAATTAATAATTGCTAAGTCTGTAAATATGATCTCTCTATTTTAAGATGAAAAAATAGCATTCTTCTTTTTCTTTTTTTTAGCATACTTCGATCTTCATGCAACAAGTTGAGAATATTTTAGAAGAATATAAATAAAAAAGGAGAATGATAAATATATTTAGGTGAGTATAAACTCCAATTATTATATTCCTGAATGAGAATAATTAGAAAATTTACTCTTTATAAATGTTTTCTTTTAAGGGAACCTAATTACAAATCTAAAAATAATATAGAGATTTAATTAAAAAAAATAAAGACCTAATTAAAAATTGAAGTATAATTATTATATATACTAACTTAGTAGTTAAACCCAAAATAGTTACATAATTAACCTCTTATTAATAGTTTGTGATTAATGCTGCCGAGAGAGTATCTATGCTTATTTTACTATGATGTAAAATATTTCAATGATACAATGTTACTCAAGCTACCATGCATGCATTTCAAATCTTCATTTTACACAACTTGGAGTGCGTATGAATTATCAAGTGATCAGTGAGAAAGACGAAATGGAAAATGAGAAACCGAAGATAGACATAAGTGAGAAGATATTCCCCTTTTTTTTTAGAAAAATGTTCCTTTTAAGAACCTTTTTCTCTTAATTTCTCTCTTAGTTTCTTCCAAATCCAAAAAAATCATGATAAAAATAAGAAAAAATAATACTTGTACTACTTTTTCGTACACTATAAAATTTACATTTTTTAAACAGTATAAGTTTCTTTTGGTATCCACACAGTATAAATTTATTTTTGCAAATAATTCTTTTAATCATATTGACTTTTATATTAAAAAAAATAAAAAATACACAGATATATTAAAAGATCGAGTGACATGCATGAATAACAGCTCTACTTAGATTACATCTAAAAAGTACAAAAAGTTTTGTATTTTGATTGGAATGAGCAATAAAGATACAGGTTTCCCTAGTAGAAGATTCTACAAAACATACTGAACATAGAATATTATTGGAACAATTATTTAAAATATGATATTAAATTATTAATTAAAGGTATTAAAAATTGAATTTAATTTTCATGAGTGTAAAATAGTTTTATACATACACCCAATCAAGTGTTACCACATCATAAAAACAATTAATTTTTAAACTCATTACTTATAAAGTCATATAAATACATGAATTGTAAAAATTTTTACACCGTAAGTGCATCAAAATTAAACTCTTAAAAATTACTAATAAAAAATTGATAAAATAATGCTGGGCATGAGGACATGTCTGATAGAAACCTAACTGATAAAATTCAGTATTTGAGGTTGCGGCAATGGGATGTTCATCATTTTGAACATGTATGTTTTGATTGAATTCATGTCTGCTTTACTAGCTGACATAGCTAAGTCTCCTCCCTTGTGACTGTTTTCTTGTAAAAAAAGAAAGTTGATAAAATAAATTAAAATTGCTAGCCGGTAACATTCCTCTCATTTATTTTTTCCATTGGCCGTAGCTATATCTCTCCTTTAATTTGATCAAACACTACCCCAAAGAAGAGTTCTCACTTAAAATTAAAGTTCATAACAATTCATGTAAATAAAAAATTGAAGAATAAACTAACCTAGAAACAAGAAGGGTTTTAATTTGTTGGAGATAGAAGACTAACCTTCGAAGGATAGCAACACAATCTCCAAGAGGCCCAACCAAAGCAACATTGAAAGATGTCCCAATTCTCCCTTTTGTTTCATCATCAATTGCTAACACAATCGGAAGGGACATATTCACAACACAGCCATCTTCCATCCTCAAGCAATTAAAATGCAAACTCTGAAGATACTCACTCTCCCTCATGAACCCTCTCAATGGGCTAGCCCACCCTTCACTTATCACATGAACCCACTCAAGATCAATCCTCGTGAGTTTCACCTTCGCCATCGACTGTGCCTCCGATATCTTCGAATCTCTTTGGCTCTCCGGCACCACGAGATCTACCAATATACCTCCATCAGGCTCTATTAATGAGCTCTTTATCATATTGTTGTTATTACTATTACCACCTCCCTTTATTCTTTGCTTAACCTTGTACTTCTTGATAGTGATGATCAATGGGTTAATGCTGTAAATAGGTTTGGGAAGATTGGTTTTGTTGTTGTGTCTGAGGTTGTTGAGTTGGGATGTTAGATGCAGTTTGATTGTTAGAGACATTGTTCTTCTATAGTGGGAATGAAATAATATTATGGGTTTTTTGGAGAGAGAAATTAAGCAAGTATTAACGCTGGTGCAACACTACAAAAATAGATGTCATATGTACAATTTAAACGAGATATTAAAGTGGTGCCTATGATCATGGCGAAAATGTTGTGATGGTAGAGGACCATGAAACTAACACATTGCTTTTGTTGGATTTTTTTTTTTTAAATAAATATTATTAAACCAATATTTACCAAATTAAATATAATTACCTATATTTACCTTTTTATATTGACTTGATGTACGAGGGGATGGTCATATCTCAGCCAGGGTCATTTCTTGGAAAATGTTACAACATACTTTAACTCGATGGATGTTCAGGAGAAATATCATTGATAAAAATTTCTTCGCCCATTTCCTGTTATTAATTGCTTAATCCACACATTCCAATAGATATCATTAGCAACATCTACTCTGATGCCATTCTCATTCTCCCACTACCCTAAAATGGGAAAAAAAAAATGCCATGCTATGATATTTTGTGGGGTTTTTTTAGACTATGAACATTTACAAATTTAATCAATAGTTGATCCATCATAACAAAAAAAAAAAATTAAATAAGTGAAAAAATGAGAACGGAGTGAATGGATTAAATGAAACCTGATGAACTACTTATATAGAGATTTATTTGAATCAGTACCGCAGCCTGAGTCATTTAATTGACCTAGTGCCGTAGCCAGTGCTCGAGGCATTGCCTTGATGCACCAATGCCTCTAGCCAGCAGCACTCCCATGAAAAAAGAAGGCTAATGCCACCCCAGTTTACGAGGCACTGCCTTGTTTTGGGTGACTCTGCCTTAGACTGCGGCATTCCTAATGTCAAATAAAAAGATAAATATAGGTAGTTATATTTAATTTGGTAAATATTGGTTTAATAATATTTATTTTAAAAAAATCATGCTTTTGTTTGTTTTTAAGTGCTTGTGATTACAATGGTGGCAATCGATTACCAACCAGAGAACATAATTTTTATTTATCTTTTTCCAGAATGACAAAGGTACAGTGATATCTATAGTAAATTAATAAAAACATTTATTTTATTCAAAACATGTCGTTTTATGAATACAACATGATCAACTATTCGTTATATATACCAATAAACATATGAATAAGAATATAAATATATAAGTAAACTTATATTTTCTTTTAAAATGACTTCTATGTGTTCAATATTCTAAAGCTATGGTTGAATCTATCTATCTATAAAGGTACCATCTATCTATCTATTCTATAAAGTATAATAGGCGAACATAAGAGGATAGGATAGTCATCGAGCAATGCTTGACAAGTGGCTAACCATTTTATTGACAAGTGTTGATATTTGATTGGAGGTTAACAAATATTAAAACAAAAATAAAAAATATTTTATATATGATTTCAAAAATCAAACAAAACTTTACTCAATGAATAAGGAGGAATAGTCATCAAGCAATGCTTGACAAGTGGCTAGCCATTTGGTTAACAAGTGTTGATATTTGATTGGAGGTTAACAAATATTAAAACAAAAATAAAAAAACTTTTATATATGATTTCAAAAATCAAACAAAGCTTTACTCAATGAATAAGGAGGGAAATTTCCTTCCCAAAAATTTGAAAATCAAATCATTTCTTATCTCTTTATCTTAAAAGCCTAAAAAGAAGGGAAGAAAAAGAAAAACTAGAAAGCAACTCTCTCTTCTCTACTCCTCATCATCTCACATTCTCTTCATGATAAAGAATAAAGAAATGAAGAGGTAGAGAGAGAGAGTGGAAGGAGGTGGGGGATCTCTCATCTCTGAGTGTGAGAGAGAGGAGGAGAACCCACAGAGGCGCCGATGGGGAGAAGAAGAAGAAGGAGGGGACGTCAGAGGATGACGTTGTTGTTATAGCCGTCGTCGTTGTAGAAGACGAAAGAGAAAGATTATGCGAGTCTCTCAGCGCACTACTCCGGTGTTCTCAACCTCTGAAGTGTCAGTGGCCGCTCCTCTGGTTATCTTTCTCTTAGCCCCTCTCCGATCTGAACTTCATACGACAAGTTCAATCTCCGACAGTGGCGGGTTCAAGCAGTGTCGGCGATCTGAGAGGTGAGTATGATACGCTCCGATCTCGACAAGTGCACCGAATCGTACAAGTAATACCACGGTGAAGTGGGTATCGTTCCCACGAGGAATAAAGGACCAAGCAATACTATCTATTAATTATTCTAATCAGATCAAATTAAAACTTAGAGAGAATGATAGTTGTATGACACGAAAATAATGAGTAAAGAGAGCAGAAAATTACTTGTGAATTAATCAATGGAATGAGATGTTAAGAGCTTTGGAGATGTTTTTCCCTTGAGAGCCAATGCATAAATTCGAATACCAATTCTAGGTTCTCAGAAATCAAGCACAACGAATCTAATGTAACTAAGCCCTAATCTCTTAGTAACTTAGTTTCTATCTACCTAATCAAAAGCTAATCTCTTAGTCAATCAATCAAATAAATAGATAAAGATCTAAATCAGATTCTAATCCTTATGAGTCTCAAAAGTGATCCTAGATTAGATTAAATGCCACTCTATCCAAACTAGTTCTAATCCAATTTTAACCCACAGAATTATTAGTTACATAACAATTAACTTGACTATCTCTAGTTAGACTTAATTGATTATGTGATTCAATTTCCAGCTAGCATAAATCAATAGATTTCTCAATCTAATTAATCTAGCCCTAGACAAGTTAAGAACACCTCTCAGTGATTCTAAACTATTGGGATGAAGAACAGAAAATTAAATCATGCATAGAAGATAACTGAAAATACCTCAATGAATTAATAAACAAATGTACATAGTTGACTACCTCATGCTGGGTGAACAGAGCTCCTCACCCTTAACAATGGGGTAGTTTAACTTTGCATAATGAAAACTAGATCTAAGAATAATGAGAAAACAAATTTGTGCTGAATTTTTAACTCTAATGGTTAAGTTACTTCTTATACCTATCCTAATTAAAATTAAAATTCAAATTAAAATCTAATCATATCCTAGTCTAATCCTAATCTTATCTCCTAAAATTACAAGCCCTTATCTTTTTCTTTTGAGTCTTCAATCAATCATATCTTTACTCTTCCAATTATGCCCTTGATTAATGAGTGAAATTGATGCCTAATGTCTTGGATTGGAATGGCAATTAACGGATTACTGGAAGTGATATTTTGGCTCCCACGTATGGCATGCATCACCCACGTATAACGTGGGAGTTCTTCCAAATCTTGCCTCTCCACGCAAAAGCTCACGTACGACGTCATTGCCCCACGTATAACGTGGGGTTGCTGCCTCAAAATGCTCCTTTGATGCCAAGCCTCACGTATGACGTGGGGAGAGTCACGTATAACGTATACTCTCTGTTGAAGTTGGCTTTGTGGGTTTTAATTCCCACGTATGACGTGAGAGTCCCACGTATAACGTGGGCTCTCTGTCCAATCTTGCACTCTTTGATTTAATTCCCACGTATGACATGAGCTCTCCACGTTATACATGGGCTTCAACACTTAGCCAAATCTCTCTTTTCTCCTCTGCTTTGTTCTCCTCTTCTTCAATCCTCTTTGTTTGATCTTTAATCACCTAAAATCCTTTGTGAAACACTCTATAAACATAAACAAAACTCAAAGAACATCAAGTTTGTTTGATTGACAAATTAAGAGAATAAATCACAAGAATAATCACATAATTAAAGAGGAATTGAAGCTAAAAACAACCCAAGATGCACACGCATCACAACACCAAACTTAATCTTTTGCTTGTCCTCAAGCAAAGCAAGAATCAAAATATGTTTAAGGTTCAATTTCTCTTGCTCTACTGAGACTCTTTTATGATTCCCTCATGGTACTTCTCTTATGCTCTGTTAATCTTTCGGAAAGATGAATTCCTCAAGTCCTCTCTCCTAAGGGTTATTATGCAACATCTTCTTCATTTCATTTACTTACTCTCCAATCAGTATTTTGTCATTCCTTTTATTTCCTTTATGAGGGGTTTTTTCTTTGACTTTAAATGCTCTTTACAAGGCGGCTCTTTAGAGTAGGTGTTCAATCGACAATCCCGAATCAGTTGGCTCAAGTTATCAAGTGATAAAGCACTCCTCGGATTTACTTACCCAAGCCTCTTTCCTTGAACAATTGCACCACAAGCATATAACATGGGAGAACTCTTTGAGTTTTTCTTTTCATTCCTTTTTCTTCCCAGTCATTGATGCTCAAAGCCTTAATTATTTATCTTTGAATAACTTTCCCCTTTTTATTCTTAATTTCACTGATTGGAGTTTGTTTTCCTTTAACATTTATGAAGAAGTCACATAATAAGCTCTCTAGAGGATTTCTCAAAAGAAGATTCACTTCCTAATCAATCAATCAAAGCACAATTTGTAACCACAGAAGATCTCTTATTGAGCTTTCATACAAGCATTACATCTTTTAAAAGCATATAACAATTTCAGCACTTGCTTTGCCTAATGAACACTCAAGAGATTACATGGCATTTATTCAATTGAAAAACAGACTCACTCTTGACACACAACTAACACAAATAGAAATTGACACAAGGACACAATGACACTAAAACACAAGAGATATAAGCAACATAAGAGGACATGGTATTTATTTTTGAGAGGACAAAAAGAGAAAATAATTCCTCACCTTTTGTTGACCCTCTCACTCTTTCTCTTTGGAACTAAACTTACCATTCCTCGGATGCACTTGAGGCTAGCTCCTCTGAATCTTCTTCTTCTTCAGAATCTGGTACAACCTCTTTAGTCTTGCCTTTGTTTGCTTCTCTTACTCTTTCAGCTATTGCTTCTTGAACCATTTGATCATGCCTTATTCTTTCTTGGTTCACCTCTTCTTCTCTATGCCTATGAATAGCCAGATTGGCTATTGTCACAGGAATGCCTTGTGCCTCCATCTCTCTAAATTGCCTTGCTGTGTTTTGGTAGGGGAAGTACATTGTTTCATTGACCATTTGGTTAGAATAGCAAAAGAAGCTCAGTTGGTCATCCATGCGGTCCATCCTTTGGTTGATGGCTTCAAAACTCTTCCTACTCCCTTCTTGTTGGTTGTCAAGCCTCCTATAGATCTGTGACATGGAGGCGTCAAAGTGAGTGTAGAAGTTTGGAGGGAAATCTTGTTGATGTTGTGGTTGCACTTGTGG
>JASCZI010212001.1:0-11749 GCA_036250425.1 Stylosanthes scabra
ATATATATATATATATATATATATATATATATATATATATATATATATATATATATATATATTAATGCTATACATTTAAACAATTTCACCAAGTAAGTTCAATCAAATATTTTTAACCCACTCTTACTCAAATAGCGTGAAAACACGCACTCTCCTCTCCATTCAAAACACGTGCACTTTTCTCCTAATTTCTCAGCAACAACTCCTCTCCTCCTCCTCTTCCTCCTCCTCTTCACTACTGCACTGCCCCCGCCGTCGCCACTGCCACCGTCGTCGTCTCATTGCTACCACCACCATCTTCTTCTTCTTCTTCTTCTTCTTCTTCTATGTTGGTGTTGTTGCCGATGTTGTTGTTGTTATTATTGGTGGTGTTTCTGTTATTGTTGGTGTTGTAATTATTATTGTTGGTGTTGTTGTTGTCGACAAAAAATTGAATTGATTATTTTTAAAAAATAGAAACGAATTTTGAAGACAAGCAGAAACAAATTTAGAACAAAAACAGAAACGGATTTAGTATAAAAAACATAATTGGATATTCAAGAGAACAGAAACGGATTTTGTATGGAATCAGAAACGGGTTTTGAATGAAAATAGAAACAGATTTTGAATTAAAAACTGAATTGGATTTTCATGAAACAGAAACGGATTTTGATTGAAAGTAAAAACAAATTTTGAATGAAAGTAGAAACGGATTTTCTTTTACCCCTAGGCGTGATTTTGGTGATGAACCCACGCCTAGGCGTGGTCTTGTTTAGCTCAAACAGAAACAGATTTTGAATGAAAGTAGAAACGAATTGTAATATATAAAAACTGAATTGGATTTTCATGAAAACAGAAACGGATTTTAAATGAAAGTAGAAATGGATTTTAAATGAAAGTAGAAAGTTACCACTCAAATGTACTACATCTTCTTCTTCTTCTTCTCTACGACAATGATGTTATCTCCTTTTCCTCCTCCTCCTCCTCCTCCTCCTCCTTTTTCTATTTCAGAAGAACTTGAGACAGAAACAATCGATTGATTGAAAAAATCCATTCTCGAATTAGATCAGAAACAATGAAATTGGAGTGGATGAATTATGATGTTAACGAAGGAGAACGGCAATAAAGAATAAGGTGAGAACGAAAATGAGAGAATGTTGCTAATAACGCATCTTTTGCAGAAAAGGAAATAACGAGAAATAAGGAATTTCAGATTTCAAAAAAACGAAAATAACAAATCAGCGGGTTATTAAGAGGCGCGTGATATCATTAAGCTTGGTTAGACTTAGATGTAAAAAACACTTGGTTGTGTAATATTATTCATATATATATATATATATATATATATGTGAGAGTTCTTTGGTGAAGAGAAAAATGATAAAGAGTATGAAGAGAAAAATTATAGACTATTAAATTAAAATATACGTAGGTAAAGAATTTGGACATAACTTATAATTTTTTTGGCCATTTAATTTGATTTCTTTTTATTTCTTTATTTTATTTCTCTTCACCATAGTAGCTATCATAGTGTAACAGATTTTAGCTCTCTATATATAGTATATTATATCCTAAGGTATATATAGAACTTTCATTTGTAATTATGATTAAGACGTGTGTTAGGTAAAAAATGTCTTTAATCAAACATTATGCTTTTTTTCCAATAAAAAGTAAATAATCTGAAATGTTATTATCCAATAAATTAAAGAAATAACCATATAACATACATAATGAATAATAAGATGCATTTCACATATATTACTTTTTTTTTTTTTTACTCAAAACCTTGTATTTGGACTTTTGGAACATTATTGACTTTTCTTCCATTATCATCCAAATTGTAATTTAATTTTATGGGACCAAACATAAGGCTAGGTTGCGGCATGTATAGTATAAGAGGGGGAAAGGGGGGATCAAAATTTTATGGTAAGGAAGATTTTTAAAAGTGTATATTATATGATTAATTGATTAATTAATATTATCTAAAGTCTTTAAAGAAGTGAAAATTAATTATTCTTTTATTTATTTTTCAAATAAAAAAGTGTGTGATTAACAAATTAAATTGTTTAAAATCTTAAAAGATAAGAAATTAATTTGTACAAAGCAAAAATTGTTACTTTGTTAGCTTCGAATTTAAGATATGACTCCAAAAAAAAATAATAAGAAAACTCATCATAAAAGAGTTTACATATTACAAATATAAAATATCATTAAAGCATATAAACATTAAATATAAAAGTATTTTCTTGAAAACACATACATGTGTATACTAGATTACTAGTTAGTACTTATAACATGTTGTATATAATGTTGTACATCCAAATTTAACAAGTTAAACAGAAATGTAACAGTTGAAAGTTGAAACTCTTTTTTTTGTTAGAATCACTTTTTTTTTGTATATATGAATTATGAAAGTAGCTAGCTAGTAATCCAATTAATTAAGACATATCATCACAATATATAATCCATTTTTTTACCAACACAAAAATAATATTTTATTGGGTTTAAATTTAAAGACATAATATTATGAGTCTACTGAATATAGCATCTTAAGTGCATAAGGTATTTGATATTTTATGATATCATGAAGTATTTTAGTATTTTTAGTCGTTAATATTAAATTTATCTAAATTATAAATATATTATAATTAAAATTAATAGATAAAAATATTAAAACATTTAATACCGTAAAATATATCACACGCTTCTTATAGTATTTGCCCAAAAATAGGGACATTAAAATTGAGTAATAATATTATTTTGGTTGTTTTTAGGTAAATCTAGATTTTTTTTTGTTGACAAGGTAAATCTAGATGATACTGAGAGTGGGATCGCAGCAACTGCATATATATAATAGTAGTAAACAAAGTAAATGAAATAGAAAATTGAGAAGGAATAAAAGTACAATAATTCCAATTGGGAAATACATATGGAAGGTTTGACGGACACCAAAAAAAAAAATGGAAGGTTTGACATCGAATGTCACAAATCCCAATGAAGGAATTTGAAGAGAGAACATGCCATTTTCCATGCACACAAGTTTAAGCAGATTTCTTTTTCCATTAAATAATTCTGATTATTCCCTTCCCATTCATCACTCATTAGACATTACAATTAGCCCTCTCCACGCGTGGCTCACACTCTCCATATACTCTCAGTTTATTATTTAAGAAAATTAATTTACTTGTTTCGTTACACATATTCGTATATTTTTTATTTTAATTTTTATATTAAGGTATTTTATTTTTATGCTATATGTATGTATCTATTTTTATATTGAATTTATTTTCTATACATCATTAATGTAAAAAAGTTTTACATATAAATCGAATTAGGTGTTACCACTTTATCAAAAACAATTAATTTTTAAACTCATTACTTCTAAATTCATATAAATGCATAAATTTAATTAGATGGTTGTATAATTTATATCATCAATGCATCAAAATTAAATTCTTTTATATTATGATATATTGGACTATTTTATTCAAAAACCCTTGTTTTAAAAACGTATTCCTCAAATACTCATGTTTTTAAACAATTGACTCAACTGCCCCCATTTGGCCGGGGGACAGCTGACTTTTTTTTGACTAGCTGACTCAGAGGCGCCTTTGCGTTTAACGGAATCTACTTGGAGGTGTGGAAGTGGCTAGCGCATCCCTATGAGATGACGCCATTAGCAAACACGCATCCAGGGTGGAAACGACTTTGCCAAAGACGCTTCTTGGTTGAAAAACGGTGATATCGTGGTCAAACGGAGCAGCTGCGTCAATTGTTTGAAAACAAGGGTATTTGAAGAATAAGTTTTCAAAACAATAGTACTCGAGTAAAATAGCCTATATATTGTATTCATATATTTTGTGAATTTTTCTATATTAATATTTATATTTTTTATATTATAAATGAGATATATTGAGATGTATAGTGATATATAACATTATATTACCATATTTGAAAAAAAAAAATTTAAAGACAATAAGCTTCTAAACATATTTCACACTAAACGGATCCAACGTGAATTAATTGACAGAATCAGTGCAATGCAAGTAAAGTAATGAAAAAGGAAGAAGAAGAAGTTGCTATTGTATTAACTAAATTTTTTTCTAGGTTGATGAATTTCTCACACGTTTTTATTCATAAATTTTATGTGTCTATCAAGAAAAAAAGATATGGTTATTGGTTAGCTTGTCATAAAAGTGATGACACGTTGTGAAAGAAGAACACGAGCTGTTTAATCTTTTTTCCGTGAAGTTGACTTCTCCATGTGCTTTGAGTTGGCTACAACAAAAATATTCATGTACAATTATATAGAAAATAAAAATATCTTGGAATTCACTAACACAATTTTAATTACATACTCTCTCTATTGAAATTTTCGTAATGGCATTTAATATGTATGTAGTAGGGAATTAAATTGAAAATGTGAAAGCTTAATTGATGATATATATGATGCTGCTGCAGCAGTAGTATAATAGTCTACTAGCTAAGTCATGATTAGTATATACAATATATATGGTGATTAGAATTTTGATTTAATTCTTAATTTTTTGATATTATATATGATTTTAAATGAGTTAATTATTATAACTTATATTAAGTTAGACGATTTTATAATTTTAATCTTATTGTAATTATTTTTATGTCTTTAATTTTCTTTTTCTTTAATTTTATATAAAATTTCAATTTCCTGTATCTTGATTATAATTAATATATATATTAACTCCGAAAGGTAATATATATAGATATTTTTAATAGTAGACACACTCACCTCTCAGGTGTATGTATAATTTGAATTCGGTTTAAATTTCACATGATCTATTAATAAGTAGATAATCATAAAAATATACTATATGAATATGAATGTATAATAATATATAATTTAATAAAAGTTAGTGACTAAATATATATAAAGAAGATATTAAAAACAAGGTCAATATTTAATCACAAGACAAATATAGGGAAAAAATATAAGACTACAAAAAGTTGTGAATAGTGATGACAATGATCATCATGTGCATGTAATTATGAAAAAGAGAGTTTATTAATTCATTACATTTTTACTTAAAAGACAAAACTACCAAATCTTTATTATCTATAAGACAAACCCTTCATCATCTATATTCTATCTGATCTAGAGCAACAATAATATTAATTAATAATAAATAAAGTGTGTTTAATTTCCTTAGTAGCTAGGGATGTTTGTATGTGAGTAAGGTAGTAAGTAGACAAAATTGAACATGGCCATACATACACACACATTAATAATAAATTGATATAACATTATTGTATATGTATATGTCATTGTTTTCTTTCATGCACATGAAAATCGTATGATGGGGAAAACTTCCAATCATTAAAATGACACACTATATAATATATAGGTTTCATGCATAAATTAAATGGATAGATGCAAGAGTTATATAGGTGGTTCTTCTCAGCGACATATGAATGCATATAATATAAAACTTCCACATTTATTTGCGGTTGTTATTACGTAAGATAGGGTCCAAAGCATTTAGGAGTTTTGACATATATATCTGATTGGAAAGGTGAGAGAATGAGTATATGCATGTATGTTAGAAATGCATCTTTGTAATAAAAACAAAAAAAGACAAAAAATTTTAGTCAAATAAAATAATCCAACATATTTACTTTTGTTTAACTAAGTCTAACTAAATCGTTTATTTTATATTAAATAGAAGTCTATTTTGATATCGAATATAAACTCATTTCTATAATATTTTTTGTGTTATATATTTGATATCGAAATAATTTTATATTCAACATAAAAATAAATAAATTATTAATTAGATTTCATTGGATAAAATAAATATACATCTAACAATACTCTAAATAATAAATTTAGCCCCTTATATTTAGATCTTGTGAATATATTTTTGGAAACGTTTTAGATATTCGCAGAAATACCTGATTCATAGGATTACCTGAATTGCTTCATATATATTTTTAACCTAATTTGCGTTGACTTTTTTTTAATCTTACAATAAAGAGGAAATAATAACACATGAACTATTATTAATCAATTTGTGTTCACTGGCTGGTTTACTTATATATTGTCTATCTAATTCTTTTCTATCCTCATTCTAACGTCAAAACATCCATTTCATACTTGGTTCGACCATACATCTATCATCGTTTTCTAACTTCATTCTCCCATCATCACATATTACATATACAATATCATCAAACATCATCTTTTTAACTTTAAAAATCATCCAACATCGTTCTTTTCTCATTCATATGTTGCCAAATTAAAACAAGTCATTTTTCTAAGTCGTTGTCATTTAGTCCAACTTATTTTTAACCATCCAAGTTCCAACACATACATCTTAGTTAAGACCAATTTGATAGCTGGAACGGAACATAAATATATAGATAACTCACATGCATAAATAAACAAAAAATTATGTCTCCTTGACACCCAGACTACATGGGAGACGGCATACATTAGGTTTTGTATTCCTATATCCAAAGTAGTGTCTTCATTTTTTTTTTTTTGGTTCATATCTTTTGTTTTGGTTTACACTTTGGGGTCATATCTAGTGTCTTTTTTTTTTTGGACAAAGGTCATACTCTAGTGTCTTAACTATTCATTTCAACCCCTGTTAAAGTGGGTAGTACATTAAGCCCATGAAGTCAATGGTCATCTTATTCTCCAACTCAACCACTTGGACTTTTGTGACATAGGATTTTGGATATACACGAAAACAAAATGTCCTTATTAATGGGTATGGTACCTACATACATAAACCCTTTTTCCTAATAGCCAACAATATTTCGGGAAAGACTAATATTTGTTTCCAATAAATGGAAGACACAAATGGTAGTTCATTTATTGGTGTATTCACATGCAAGAAAGGCAAAACTTAACGGCAAAACAGTTTAGCGGCGGTTACCTAATGACGTGCCTTGGCTCACCGCATTCTTCTTCCTCTTTTTCTTTTGTTCTTCTTGTTCTTTATTATTCTCACTTTTTTTTTTTCATTTTCTTATCTCTTTTTAATAGAAAAGTTAAATTATTGTATGTTATTGTATGTTGATGTGAAGTAATGGTGATTGGCGACAATGGAAGAAGTGAAAGTAAGTGATGGGAATGGAGGATAAACGTGCAGACATTGGGAATGAAATATGGCATTTTGGTCACAAAATTGTGATATCTAAACAAAAGAATGATTTTAGAATTTTTTGAAATGTTGAGGACGATTTTGACAAAAAAATTTGAGAATGAATTCGATTTTCAACTATAATCTTAGAGACCAAAAAGTTACTTATTCCAGCTATTTATTCGTTTCGCGGTGGTTCTTGCATCAATCGTCACTAAACTCATGTATTTTTGTGGCGATTTTAGAAATCGTCGCAAAAGCCACCAAAATTGTCTATTTAAGAGCGATACATTCAACCACCATTAATATGCCGCTGCTATTTGCCAAATTTGATATAGTGATCCATTATCATTTCCATTTTCTATTAATATCTCACCTACACCTAATTTATCTTCCATTAGTCATTGCTATATTCACATTGTTAGGGACTATAGTGTTTTTTATTATTAAATAACAACATAACATAGATTGATTTGTCTAAGTTCTTATTAAATTTGAGGTCAGAATTGATATCTTTAATAAAATAGAAGTTTGGAGTATAATTTAATAATTAAAATTTATTAAAAACTAAAGTGTTGGCCAAAAATTTTTATTATTGTTATTACATTCAAGTTTTAAAATAATCTTATTAAGATTTTTTATTTTAATCATGGGAATAAATTAAATAACTAGATTTTTGTATATTACAAAAGTATTATTCGTTTAAAAACTTTGCTTTTTTTAAAAAAATGTGGCATAAAAAGCTTTTTTTTTTGAAAAAGATTATTCTTTCATCTTCATAAAAATAGTTGCTTATTATTAAATATTTTATTTATTTAAGTTTATTTATGTTGAAAATATAAATATAAATATAACATAAAAAAATACGAATACATACTGCTGAGTACAATTTTTTTTTTGTACTGACATAGTACAAAATTAAGTAAAATCTACAAAATTGAGGTGATATTTTCCTTTTTTCTTATTATATTATTATTGTTAATTGTTAATATTATTCTATAAAAATAATTGAGAAGCGATTATGGGTTATATACGGTTAACAATAAATTATGTATATCATCGTACACCTATACATACCATTTAACAATACAGAAAAATATAAGTATTAACATATAAATTTATATTGAATAATGCTATGCACACCATTTTCACATACATCACTTTTATACCCATATAAAAATACTGTTTTTATAAGTGGAATACAAAAAGTGAAAATCAATTAATACAATAATAACCGTATTTTATACTGATGTTAAATTGATATTTACCAAAATGGTGTGTAGATAGCGAAACCGCTTTATATTTTTCTATGCTAATATTTATATTTTCCGTGTTACTAAATAAGGTGTATAAATATGTACAATGATACATCTAGTATTACCGCAGTTTTAAATAGTGTTAATCACGAAAAAATGGTTTCTGTGTCGTAACTTCTAATCTCGATTCTTCGTACCATCGCCATTCGCCACCACCAACACAAAAAAACTTACCCTCTTCACCAATCCCATCCCTCTCTCTGTCCCTTTCTTCTCAATTCTCTCTCTCTTTTTTTGTTACCCATTTTCTGCTTTCCTCCTCTTCTTCTTTCTACTTCTAGGGTTTCGCTCTGAATCATCGCCCTTCGCTTCTCCCTCTTCCAATCTTCCTCAAAGGTCACATTTTTCGATCTCCTTTCTCTTTCTTTCCTCATTTTTATCTTTTACTCAATTTTCTTCCCCCACCCCCCTTTCTCTGTTGTTATCTTTTCCTTCTTCCTTTTATTTTTGATGCACTTTTTCAAATTCTACCCTTTTTCTGTTCATTTTGACGGATTTTGCAACCAATTTGCCTGAATGTCCTGCCCTGTTATTCAATTTCGTTGATTTTATTAGTTTTAGTTTCCTTGTAAGCTATTCAATCTTTTTTCCCTGTTTTTGTTCATAGTATGATATGATTCATCTGAGTAGTGAGAATTTCTCAATGAGTTGTTCTTCCCCATTACTGTGTTATATTATATCTCCCAGGATTAAGGAGAGTAAAAGTTCCATTTTTTTCTTGGTTGAGGTTGTGAATTTCCATGTTAATTTTTGTGGCAAGCTTTCATGTTGTTGTTTTTTTCTCTTGAATAATAATTATTTGCAAGTTCTTCTGGTTCAGTTTGAAGTTAACAATGCTGACTGTTGAGAAATTGTGCTTTGTGTGCCATTTCAGTTTTTCAGGTATGAAAGGATAGCTTGGTGTTGCTTCAGCTTGTGCACCTCCTATCTTGTCCATGATGGAGTACTGTTATGATTTTATCAGTTACCTTGATTTGGACACTTCCCTCAAGATACTAAAGTGTCTTGATGATCCCACTGACCTTGTTCGCGTGAGCTGTGTCTCGCGGGCATGGAGACACTATGGTGAGTTATACATGTTTAAAGTGTGCATTTCGTTCTTCAGTTGATGCCTCAATTTCATGAGAAGTGCAAAGTTTGTTGCTTGGGATATACATATATATAATACATTTGGTTGTTTGTTATCTCACATTATGATATCTGCTCTATTATATTTGTTCTAGAAATATCCAACCTTATATTGATTCTCAACCTTTGTCCAGTTTTGAAGTTGCATTAACATATTCTGATAGAATTTTTTTTGGAAATTTGTATCTTCTCCTTTTCTTTTTTCTTTTAATTTATTTTTCCACATTTGCTAAAGAACTTTTTGCAAGCACTGCACTGAATGGTATTTTGGAGAATTATGGATGTTACTTTCCTGCTGCTAACTCAATCTGGTGCCTGTGTATCTATTTATTGGATTATGTTTATACTCTCATTTAAAATACCCCGGTACTTCATTTTTAGGTCATGGATAGTAATTTTGAAAGAGGCCAAAATATAGTTATACAAATACTTATCTGTTTATATACTATTGTGGTATTGCCTTTGGTCTAGTATTGCTTAGTTTGAAAGGAGCAGGAATTTTGTGTTTGCACTTAACATGGTTTCTTTTCAACTTGAAAAGAGGCTAACTTTGAGAATTATTTATGACAAGAATAAAGTATATATATACCAGCGATGTGTTCTTTGTTGGGCACAAGTTCTTACTAGAATCTTTGTGAATATTGAGTGAAATGCTGGATTGGTCCCCTTTCTTATGAACCCACTTAGAGATATACTCACTTCCCTTTTAGTCCCTTTAAGTTTTTTGGATTAAGGTCTTATTATGTCATACAAAAGGTATTTGATCGAATTTCATTATTCATCATTAAAGAGCATTATCATCAAAATTGAGATTCTAATTTTCAGCTGATAAATGCACCGGTTAATTAACCACTTATATTATTATTTGCAGTTATTGAAAATGGTCTCTGTAAGCAGTTGTGCTTGAGAATGTTTCCTCAATTATCTAGATTTGAGCGTGTTGTTGAACTGAATCGACATGGACCAAAGGATCATGCAGAGGTTGGATCTAGTAACTCTATGGAATGGCTAGCTCTAGAGAAAGAACATAGAGTCTATGCCTACTTAGCTAGAGCTTCAACAGAATATGTTGGCATGAACTGCATTGCTAGGACAATTGTGGCATCTAGCACTGATAATTTCCCTCAAGAGAGCATTGATAATACTTTAGAACCGCGAGACAACATCTCTGGGAGGTTTTCATATTGGTCAAGTAGTGGACAAAGTAATCCTGAGGTGCCTGAGACACTTACATATGAATTGCTCTCTCAAATTTGTGTCATTACCGAAATTAATGTACAGCCTTTCCAAGGTTGGTGTTCCTTGAAGTTTTCAAAAACTATGTGGTTTGTTTACTTAACTTTTATGTGCCTTTTTACTCACAAGATCATTTATGATTGTCCAGCTCAATTTCAGATAGGTGCACCTATATATTCAGCAAAATCTGTTCGATTTAAAATGGGTCATTGTAAAGCATCATTAGATGCTTCAACTGATGACAACTTTGTATGGACCTACACTTCACCTGTGTTTCCAATGAGTCAGGTATGCAACTTCACTTGTTGTATCTTAGCTAATTTCTATGTAAGGTAAATTGGACAATGACATTATATGTGTGTATTTGATTCGGGATTTGCCTCGAGGATAACTGTTAATGTCATTGAGCATAAGTTTCTCGAGGACTGTGTGATTTCCAGCTGGAGTTGCTATGTTATTTTCCCCTACCTAACAATCATACCTCGGTACTTGTAACCCTCTTCATAGGTTTTAGACTAGGTATGACACCTCCTTCATCCTTCAAAAGATGAGCTTGTTAAGTGGTGTCAGGGGCTCAACTTTAGTTCTGATGGACTTCTAAGTAATATTAGTCTTATGTAACATGTCATATAAGGAATATTCCCTTAACTTTTAGATGCACGGTTATTGAGGTGTAATTTAGAAGGAATAGAGTGGGGGAAGAGTGGGATTTGGGAGTCAGTTAGCCAGAGGAAGAGCTGGCCTACTCTTCTTCTTCTTCTTCTTACTATTCCTTTACCAGTTTTTAAGATTTTACTACTGAGTTTAGATTTTAATACTGAGTTTCTGTAATTGAATCCGAATAGAAGTTTCTATCACATGCCCTTATTCCTCACAATGATTTCTCATGACAGGAAAACCGGTTACAGAAGTTCAGGCTTCCGGAACCTGTGCTTTGTATTGGTGGTATCTTGCAGATTGAGCTTTTGG